>JAYMTP010007954.1:0-10506 GCA_036897365.1 Geranium brycei | reverse complement strand
ATTCTGTTCGGACAAAACGGGGTTTGCAAGACTCTTCTGGTTCTTTCAGGTAACTGATGTGTCTGTTTCTATTAGCATCAAGGGAAACTCATAATATGCGTCTTTAACTTAAACTAAATATCATCAGAATCGAGTCGATTTAAGAGCAACCCAAACCCAATGCCTCGCCTCGCCGTCTCCGTCTCCGACGCGCGCGCGCTTCGAGTCCGATCTGTGAGCTCAGATCCGTCGCGCACCTCAATTGTCAGGCTCGGATCTGATTCGGAGGTTTTCGGTGGCTTCCGTTCCGAGCTCTTCGATTCTCGATCCTCTCTGCTTGTTTCTTCTTTAGCGTACGGAGTTTGATTCGGATCTCGGATCTCTGGACCTGATCTCGGCGCTCCAGTCGCTGTTTGAGCTGAGGTAGGTGCGTGTTTGGTTTCTGTTCGTTGCGGTTGGGTTTAGCTGTTGACCTAATATGGAGATTTGAGTTTGTGCGTTTAGAATTCGGAACTAGAGGTTTTTGTTGTGGATTTATCTGTAGAAGTGCGTTTATCGTCTGAGCTTGTAGTGAAAATGCTTGGAATCACTGGAACTTGATTGAGATTGTAACATATAATTGTGTTTTAGAGGAAGATGTGTATGTGCCTATTGCAATTTGATGTCCTGAACTATGAACAACGAATTGGTCAAGTGCCTAGATTTTCTTATGAGTGGACATAAGGAGTGTGTGTATGGGTTTATGCCCGATTGGCAACAGGGTGTAGGAGGAGAGCCTAAATCTATGTATGGTTGAAAGTAGTAGTGACTAATAACATGAATGCTATAGTGATTCTGTCTTTAGATGGTGGAGGGTTAGAGTGTATTCATGCCAGTGGACCAAACTGGTGGAGAGATTGAGGGTGTTGTTTCATTGATGCTAAATATGGAAACGAAATGCTTAGCTGTCTGTAACTTTTGAGATGCAGATTACTAAAGCAGTTCTTGTTGATATTTATAGCTGGTTGTTGCCTGATGTGTTAAGTTTACATACTTGTAATGCTTTTAATGCTTCAGTTTTTTTTTTGCTTGTGAATGAAGATTTGGAATAGACGTGGGTGATGAGTGAGATGATAGAGTGCAGTGTTTGCCACTCAAAATTGGTGTCCCCGGGTGCTAAAACTGTGGCAAGGGCATATGACCGGCATAGAAATGAAGTATCATCCAAAACCCGCGCCCTCAATGTTCTTCTGGTTGTTGGTGACTGCATATTGGTTGGTCTACAGGTGTGATTCTATTAACCTTATCTCATTCTTTGGTAAAATGACAAATGTATAAACGTAGGAAAATGCTTAAATGTCACAAAAATTCTGCAAAAATTGGTACAAGATGATGTGATACTCCACATGGCAAATCCCACATAATCTATTTGGAGAATATCTTATTATGGGATGAACTGCAGCATGTCATTTACAACATCAATGTTCTCTTCTTTATTTTTGGCACAAAGAGCCCCTGTTCATAAGCTCATACTATGCATTTGCCAATGTATGATCAAGCCAAGTTATCAGTTAAATAAATGATATATTATGTCTCAGTAACTGATCATAGATAGAATTTCTTTTTCTTGTTTCTTGGCCATCGTTTTTTATAATGACTGGATTTTACCAGTTACTTTCTTTACTATTTGTTTATCGAATTTGACATAGTATAATTTTTGTCAAACTAACATGTCCTTTCTCCTTCAATTGCAGCCTATATTGGTTTATATGACTAAGGTGGATGGGGGTTTCAAGTTTAGTCCTATTAGTGTTAACTTTTTGACAGAGGCCACAAAGGTTCTTTTTGCGGTTGTTATGCTTCTATTTCAGGTAAGTTTACAGTTTCACTTGCACATGCACCAACCTATTTGCACTAAAGTTTGGGGTGCATAACAGGGGATCTGGATCCCTCCACATAAAAGTGTCCCTTTGCAACCTTAATGCATGCAGGACTCCATCCTAGCCTCCTAGGTCTCTGGTAAAAAGCCAAGAGGCTTTACTAATAGACACAACTGCCTCCTTCACATATGCAATTTCTTATTTAGTGATTAGCAATTTCAATAGTTGGAGTATAACGCTTTAGGCTAGGGTAATTTTATACTTTTCCCCCTCTATTTTTTTTACGGAAAATAGAGTACTTATTAAGTAGGGATTCATATATGGTGATTGAAAGAGAGTATTTTTATTTAGGTAAGGTTTATGTCATATCTGGCTGTGTCCTTTTCTAATATAATCCTTTGTTCACGGAAATCTTGAATTGATTTTTTAATCCTTTTATCTGTTCAGGATCAGCGTAAGAGAGTTGGAGAGAAATCTCTCCTCTCTGTTTCTACATTTGTACAGGTAAAATTTATCTATTACAGTTTTATCTTAGATATGAGATCATGATGCTTTAATTAATATTGTTTTGCCGGAGCCTGAATTTAATTTGATACTCTAAAACAAAATGGTTTTCATAATTAATGTCATGACTCATGAGTGAAAGTGCATACATATTTCTTTTGTATTTTTTACACTGAGACAGGGCAATCTTTTTTAAAAAAGAATTTTGGAAATTAACTCATAAGAAGTATTTTTGATATCTTTAAAATGTTAGATTGTGATATAAAAGTTCGTACTTTGTTATTAGAGAATGTTATGGTGTTCTCCGCTCACCCTTGGATCATTATGGGGAACTGCATTTTCAGTGCAGAACCTCTCCTGGTGCCCAATTTGTATTTGTCTTTGCTAATTCCATGTTTTATGGCTGTTTTACCTGTTGTATATTTCCCGAACTGATTGTTTAATCAATGTTTATTTCATCTTTACATTAGTATGATCTGTTTTGTGCAATGGCGCAAACATCTTGGACCGATATAGATTTTGCATTTTTGAGGCGTTACAACTACAACTTAAAGACTAACTGTTTTGTTGTCTTATTAATTATCATTTATGCACACATCTGTGACCTGATAGATGACTATATATACTTAATCAAAATTTATTTATGTTTCTCCTTCTGCAGGCAGCTCGGAACAATGTGCTGCTGGCTGTTCCCGCATTTCTGTATGCTATTAATAATTATTTAAAGTTCATAATGCAGGTACTTGTGTTTTTGTTCATCTTGTTATTCATTATTCACTTCTTCAAGATTTTGGAGTAGCTTTAAGTTAAATTTCTCTGATCTTACTGTCATTTCCATAGCTATACTTCAATCCTGCAACAGTGAAGATGTTGAGCAACCTGAAGGTAAATTTTCTGCATGTTATTTAATGATGCACATAGTCTGCCTTTAACTTATATTACTGATTTTTTCCCAGCTTCCATTTACATTGCATTTAACCTCCTTTATGGCTTAATTGAGGTTGACATAATCCTTTGCTCTGTGTTCTCTTGATACTCGTGATTTTAAATTCTTATGGTGCACCAATACCTTGTGCAGGTTTTGGTTATTGCTGTTTTATTGAGGATGGTCATGAGAAGGCGTTTCTCCATAATTCAGGTTAGTTTGAGCGTCAAACATTTCTCATCAGATTATGAATATGAACTAGGGAGGGGAATTAGTTTATTAAAAGTTTCAATTGAATAATTTCCTATATGGTTAGTTTTGTGTGAATAATCTATGTTTTTTTTCATTCTGTAACAGTGGGAGGCTCTTGCCTTGTTGCTCATTGGCATAAGTGTAAATCAATTGCGATCCATACCTGACGGCGCCACTGTCTTGAGTGTTCCACTTGCAACAAGTGCATATATTTGCACGTTGATCTTCGTGAGTAAATATATTAATCACATGACTTCCTCAGTTCCATATGTTCCTTTAAAGAGTCTGTTAACTTTTCAGCTGGCAGTATCTGACTCAGGGTTGTTAAGCGTGTTAGTATATGTGTATACTAGCAAACACAACTAACTTTAGGTTATTAATACAGGTCACTGTTCCATCAATGGCATCAGTCTTTAATGAGTATGCTTTGAAGAGCCAATTTGAGACAAGTATTTACCTTCAGGTGAGGGATGATGGATCCTTTGCGCTGTATTCAGATTTTTTATGTACCTATGTGATGCTTAGATTATCATTGTAAATGGTTTATTTCACGTTTTTACTTCTTTTTTAAAATTTATGCAAGGTCTCTGCATATATTCTAGTTAAAGAAGTGTATTTCTCTGTTGCAGAACTTGTTTCTATATGGGTATGGTGCTATATTCAATTTCCTTGCCATTCTTGGAATTGCCATTTTTAAAGGTATGTAAATGAAGGTTGAAAATATTATTGATTCTAACATCAAATATTGAAGAACGGTATGCTATGCGATGATATATCAACTCTCTCTCCCCCACTATAATCTCAGTTCCTCAATGTTCTTAGGTCCTGGTAGTTTGGATATTCTGCAAGGACATTCGAAGGCAACCATGCTATTAATTGTTAATAATGCAGCCCAAGGAATTCTATCATCTTTCTTCTTCAAATATGCAGGTTACTATTTTCTATATTTTGAATTTCTTTTTCGTTCACTGAATTACATTGTCAGTCAACTATAACATTTTCTCAATGAAATTAGACCATGGTTGACCCTTTCTTAACCTTAAAAGCTTCACTTGTTTCTGGAAGCTTGAGAAGTTTCTGCAGCCATTCAATTAGATATAGAATTAGCCTGACTACCTAAAGACTTGCATATTCCTGAAAAAATAATATATGAAGCTTCATGGAAAATATAATATTGTTGGACATGGTTAAATTTGTTGCATTCATATGAACAACCCTAAACCTTTGGATCTGGCTTCTTTAGTTCAATATCTTGAACAATGAATTTCAAGTGTTCGAGAAACCAACAGTTCTGCGTAGAACACAGGTTTGTTGGTAAAGGCCTAAGGTTGTATTGTGAATAGAAATAAAAAGTATTATGCATATATCCAGTGACACATACGGCATGTTCAATTTATGAATCCTTATTAACTTGTGTTTTACAAATTATCATCTTCATCTCATGCTAGACCTGGCCTTAGTCACTGCTTGGTTTGACACCACACTTCCCTTCTCCAAAAATTACAATTTGCAAAAATGCTTATTCATCAAATAAAATCTTAGAAGATAAACTTGAATAATTATCGATCTTCCGAACATTTGAAGTTAAGATATCTCGTCATTAGCATTTATGTCACAATGAGTCTGGTTCATTGATTCTGAAGTTTCTTTTGATGTTTGCAGACACAATCTTGAAAAAGTATTCATCTACTGTTGCCACAATATTTACGGGGATAGCATCTGCTTTGCTGTTTGGTCATCCTCTGACTGCAAACTTCATCTTGGGAATCTCTATTGTGTTTATTTCAATGCATCAGGTAACTTGTAGAAAGCATTATACAGACATCCCTTGCTATACACATTTGTTGAGTTATATGGTCAAGTCCTGTTAAAAACAAGAGTAAATTTAAATTTCAGAACTACCCCCTCCACTTTAAACCCATAACTGTTGATGCTCCCACTTTCAAATCCATTATTATCTAAAAGCATTATTAAACAAAATCTTACAATAAATGTATGCATGACTATTTTTAACATGACTGTTGGGAAGTAGGGTTCAAGTCTATGTAACAGTAGAAGGGGGGATTCTGAAGCTTACGGTAAAATGGCATCTTTGTGCGCTGAGAGAGTGTTGTATCTTGTTGTGCTGACTTGGCTTATGCTCTATCATCTGTTCAGTTCTTTTCACCACTTTCAAAAGCTAAGGATGAACAACCTAAGGATGGTCTAGAACTGATCGACAGTCAGAAAAAGCTGAGGTAATGTGCATATCCAAACTAAAATTCGCATACTGCTTTTAAGTGCCATGCCATCGTCACATGCCTCTTTTTCGTTCATATTTTCTGGCATAGAAACAAATGAAAATCTGTTCTGAGAAATTTATCTCAATTTCACAAAGGAGGTTCAGGCAGAACTTACCTTGACTCCACCTCCAATCTAAGTAATGTCACGAAAATAACTGTGTGTATGCCATCATCTTTACACTTGTATAAAAAACCATCTTCCCTGCCATTTTCCCGTTAGCTGTTCCGTTTACTCAAACCGTTTCTCTTGAACATCCTTCCAGGGCAAAGGACGCGTCCTTTATAAATATGGCAGCCGGAGCAAACGATGATGTAAGAATCTCCATCCATTTTCTTAGCAAATATCATCAAACCGCTCTATCGATTAATGCGCGTGTTCATAACGTCTATGCAACTTCAATTTTCCAGGCAAACCATCACGTTGGAGCTGATGAGAGGAAGCCGCTTCTTCCAATCTAAACATTCCTTTCCGGTATGGATGGATCGACAATCATACGCGCCATTAACGGCCTGGTTCTCATGGTATGCTACTTTGAGATTTTGTTACAGGGTATGGGGTTGTTGGAGTATAAAATTCTTTAGAAGACAACAATTTGTATTTTTTTTCACTAAACTGGAGACAATAAAAAAACTGTAATAGGGAATTCTTTGTACTTATTTGTGGATTTTGGCTGTTGTGATATAGAAAAGTGTCTCATTTGTATCCTTGGTAATGATAATTATTTCGTTAAATATTCTCGTGATGCACTTTACCTCTGTTAACTATAAGTTGTTGAACATTACCATCTTAAAGTAGTAGTTCGTTTTTGCATTATGAGAAACTCCATTAATATTAAAGGAGTAACTTTGTTAGTGTTAAACTCAAAAAGTCCAAAATAACCATATAACTATTAAATCATTCTGAAATCTCAAGTTATTGCAAAGGAGACTTTTATTATAGTTGTCATTGTAGTACAGGTAAATTGTAATTAACCTAAAAAATGAACTTCAACTTAAGAAAAATGGCCTTGAACTTAAAAAAAGAAAATTGTGTTTCAATTTATGAAGTTGGGCTTTTTACAAGGTCTAACGGGTTTTGGTTTGACCCAAGGCCCGACATATACCAGACGGGCGGGTCATGTGACTGGGCCTTTAGACTCAACCTTAACTGGGCAGGCTCAATAAGTGTCGAGTGGGCCTAGACCTGAACCGACGAAAAGGCTTTAAGGTAGTAATGTGCAATTGATTTATATAATGAGAAAATGTCACTTGTCTCTTGCATCCCTTCTAATATGCACAGTTTTCACTTACCTCCTTCAAAAATAAAATGTGTTACGTGAAGTCTCCGAACTATACTAACGTTTTACTTAGCCCCAAATATGTTATTGAAAATTTTGTTAACTCTTTTCCGAAAATGACAAAAATGTCCTTGTATTTAAAAAAATTAAAAATTACTTTTCAAACTTTTTTTAAAAAATATATATTTTTCTATAAAATAAATAATAAAAAACTGATTTCAGTATTAAAATATATATAACATAAAAATGATATTTAAAAATCGTTTTTCATTTTTAATATATTTAAAAAAATAATATTACAATCAGTTTTTATTGTTTATTTTATAAAAAAAATATGTTTTGAGAAAATGTTTTTTGATATTTTAAATACTGAGGCATTTGTAATTACACTAACCTTAGTTGTAATAAAAACACCATCCCATTTTCAAATGCTTCCGCAAGTGCTTTCCCAACTTCTGCTTTGTTATTGTACTTAGCTTCAATGAATTAAAACGATCTGAGACAATAGTTACTAATAGTTTAGATTATGATTGATAAACCGTTACATTCAAAAAATTGATGTGTATTATTCAGTTTTTGCAATTTACAGTTATTGCAAAAATTGGATCTTACCATGTTTTTGCAGAGCACAAAAAAATGACAAAATTGTTTTTTTTTAAATATACCTAGCTACCCTTACAATGACCGAAGCCCAACCCCCTCCTAAGCCCAAGCCCACCCCACCCACCTAAACTAACCCAAATCTCATCCCGACATGAAAGCGGTGAGGCTCGAACTCTAGCCTCTGGTCAGAGAGAGCATCCTTTAACCACAAGTATCAAGCGTTAGAAATTAAAATTTACATTTTTTAATTCAACCTCACCAATTTTTCTTTTCTTTGACCAATCATTTTCGATAGAACATAATGAGAAGAAAAAAAAATACTCACGTTTGACCCTCTAACAATCCAATCATTCCCGCTAAGGCCCACTCAAACCTGATAAGAGGGCAATCAAACAAAATACGAGATATTATTTCTCCTGCTATATTGTAAATTGGGCAGACACAATCCAGAGGGACCTACGGAAAGTAAGGGTATCCCTAGTCGACAGGCACCCCGAGGCAACATGACACAAGAAAACTCGAAGATTTTACTGAACCCTAAACTTCCAAATTGATTCACACAAAGAAATGCGGTGTTTCGAACTCCAAACATTCTCCTCCTCCAATAGTCGTTGAAAACGCTTCTTGCCAAATACAACTCGTTGTTTTCCTCCGTCCAGTACTAATAATCATCTTCCCGAAACAGACTAATTGGGAATAAGTTTCACCAACTCTATCCGTTTTAATGGATAAAAGACTATATTATCCTCATCAATTAATATGATTTTCACTGTCCTTTCCCTTCTTTGTCCAATAATGACATTGAAATTACAAGATTTTCTTTTCAAATCTAAAAAAAACTATCTTCCTTACTATTCTTTTAGTGATTATATCTTCTCTATTGAAGATGTATTTGACAATTCAAGCAACTGCTTTTTGAATAAGGAATAAAATAATTCATATATAGTCTCTCTCTCTCTAAAAGAAAATAACAAATGTGCTTGTGAAAATTCAACATAACTATCTGAACAAATTTTTTATTCCCACTAGGGCTTGATTGTAGATTTCCAAAACCCAATGCTAGTTTTGGTATTGAGATTATGGGAGACAGATGATTCAACATACATTGAATGAGAATTAGATTTTCCCAAAGACAGCTTGCATTGTCAATTACCAGTTACCAAATGCATAGAAACTTGCTGAGCTCACACAGAGACCATTAACATAGAATCTAAGTCCCATAAATAGAAACCATGGTCCTCTCTTTTTTTTAAATTATTTTCTTTTGCTGTTGCTGAACTGAACAACACATTGAGATTATTTATAGATACTCTTTTTGCTCCCTGTTTTAGATTTTGATGGTTACTTGTGAGTCAAGAATCAAGCCGGCACTTGCATAATTTACTACAAAAAGTAAAGCCCACAATATCTGTAAACAGAATTCAAATCACATTATGTCACAAATTCATTCAAGAAAATATTTGATCATAACTGATATTGGAAACTTATATAAATCTTTCAATCAATGTCCTAATTTTTAGGTAATTTCAAAGTTAACTTTTCAACGAAAAATGACATATTTATTGCATATAAAAATAATAATAATTGAACAATAACTTTTTTCATAACACGTGTTGTGAATGGAATGTTCCATTAATCTCTCATATTTTTTGGCTTGTCTAAATTAAATACATGACATTTTAGTATAATGCAATTGATTGATTAAAAATTGAAAATGAGGGGTGATTGAGTTCCTGTGAAATGACATTTAAATAAGATAAATTTATGCGGTCTCTCAATATTTTGTGTTTTAAAAATTCTCAATCTTAGAATAGTCCCCGATTAATTATTCGATTTGATTTATTTTTTAATTAATCTCAATTAGTCATTAGAACATTGCTAGTAACCAATACAATTAAATATCATAACAAACTTATACACAATTTGCATCAAAGTTTGTTCCTTCAAAATTTCCTAATAATCAAACAAAAGACTAACTTTCAAAGAATAGTTTCCATTTCAAGAAACAATTTCCAAAATACATTTCACCTCATTCAAAATCTGGAAATACACAAAACTATTCACAATAAAAAATAAAATAAAAAATAAAAAAGAAAAAGAATGGACCAATAAACAGAAGAATCGAAACATTCCTTTCACCAATCCTATCCATTAAATCTTAATTAAGACACAGCCCTCGCCAATCAACCCACGCGCCTCCCCTCTCCCACTACAAGCGCGTCGACAACACCTTCCACCGAAATTACCAAAACAACCCTTTCATTGCACACCTCTCCCCTTCATCAGGAATAGCAATATTTCCCTTCCTCGACCAGAATCCCCAAATCCAAACAAAAACGAAGCAGGAATAAGGTGAGATATCTCCGCCCTGCTCCATCCCGACATATTAAAAATACTTTTTTTAAAATTAAAATTTGATTGTAAAATACATATTTAATAAAAAATAATATCATTTATGTTAAAATAATATTTTGTAATACGTGTTTAATGAAAATACTAATATTTTAAGTATATATATATATATTTTAAAAGTAATATTTTTGATACAAATTTTATTAAAAAGTAAATATGTTTTAACATTTTCTTGGGTCGGATATGGAAAACATGAATTTTCGACCCATGAAAAACAGGCAATTCCCATCCGATTTTAAAGTGTACGGGGACGGGATTGCCAGATCCGACCCAAACTAGTACCGGTAAACCTCTCCCTCAACGCGCCTCCACTCCCGCCCGAAATTACCAAACTACCCCTCTCCCTGTACTCGTCTTCTTCATAAGCCTCTTTCTCTCCTCCAATTTTCTTCAACACTCCCCGCCGAAATTAC
>JAYMTP010007953.1:0-10506 GCA_036897365.1 Geranium brycei | reverse complement strand
TATTTACGTTTCTGTACTGTGCTGTTTTAAGCTGTGTTTCTTCCAAGTGTCTGTCGCAAAGTCACCAACATTGTGACTGACATTGTACGCCTAAATCCGAATTTTCACACTGAGCCATTATCCTTCATAGCAGCACTTTTACCATAGGCGGAACCCTAAGTCTCCATACAACACTCTAGCACAACTCTTGGTGGGCATGGGCCCATAAACCACCCTCTTCCACGAGAGCTCGATACGCACTCCTCACTGAGAAGACCCTATTATGCTCGCATCTCCACAACCAACCATCTGGCGTCGAAAACATACTTACCAGAATCTTCTTCACCAAGTCAACATCCCTAACATCCAGAATTCTGTTTAGTTTTCCCTGGTTCCACCGACTTCTGTCGTCCCGAATCAGATCCCGAACTACTATTCCCTCTAAATTCGGGTGCTCCGAAACCATAAACGGATCGCCCCTAGGCAACTAGGGTTCCCCCACCACCCTAAATCCTCTCTCCCCAACCGACCTCCGGCACCCAATCTGCAACAACCCCTGAGCGGCCAGGAGGTTACGCCATACAAAACGAGGTTCGTGTCCACTGACGCCTCCAAGAAGTCAGAATTTTTGAAGTAACGAGCCTTAAAGAGACGCGCTACCAATGACCCAGGCTTACTAATAAACCTCCACCCCTGCTTTCCCAACATTGCAAGTTAAATTCTCTGAATCTCTTGAATCTCATCCCACCTGATTCCTTATGAGTACTCAGGGCCTCCCAATTTCTCCAAATAATTCCCCTACCCTGCTTGTTCCCGTTCCACCAGTATCTCACACACATGACAATGAGGTCGGATGTAGGCCCTACCAGTAACAAAAAGATGATCATCATGTACACCGGTAAGGCCCGAATCATCGATTTCAATAATACCTTCTACCTCGCATTCAATAGGAACCTCCCATCCCAGCTCCCAGTTCTCTTCCTCACCCTATCTTTAATGTATCCAAGAGCCGCCCTCTTGCTCCTCCCGGCCATATTTGGAAGGCCGAGGTAGGTAGCGGCCTCATTGGAAACCCATAACCACGTGACCTGCGCGATTTGGTCTATTACATCCATTGACGTGTTCGGACTGGATAGTATTGAGCTCTTATCTCGATTCACCGCCTGTCCCGATGCACGACCATATACTTCCAAATTTTTCATAGCCCTGGCCACTTCCATCACGTTCGCTCGACAGTACATTATGGTATCATCAGCAAAAAACAAATGTGAGATTGAGGGCGTCCCAACGCAATTCTACATCAGTATATAGGACCCGCAACCTCATACTTGAAAATTAGGGCCGACAGCCCTTGGGCACATATTATAAACAAGAACAATGAAAGTGGGTCCACTTGCCTCAAACCTCGAGTAGGAGCTTCCAACTGAAGGGAATGTCCGCTGGTAATGATTGAGTACTGGATCGTAGATATACACGAACAAACCAACCGAACCCAATGAGAATAAAAACCTAACCTTTCCAGCATCCGTAAGAGAAACTGCCAGTCCACCCGATCATAGGCTTTGGCCATATCCATGTTTATTTCCATAACTCCCTCACTTCCCAATCTCTTCCTTCGGATGAAATGGAGTACCTCAAAAGATATCAGAACATTATATGCTATTAGCCGACCCGGTACAAATGCGCTATGTGTATCCTCCACCACCAACTCCATAATGCTACTCATCCTGTTCGCCATAACCTTCGAGATGATTTTATACCCAACATTACAAAGGGCTTTGTTTCCAACTTTTGTTGCATCTCTCTCCTAACAAATTTGGGCATCTCTCTCCCGGTGGTAGTCAAGTGACAATATTGCGCACCCTTTCTACATAAGAGTGTGTCTTTAGCCCATCAGTGACACATTAATCTTAAGAACTCTTAAGGATCACAAATTTGGTGCTGTCTTACTTTATCATAACACAACAGAGCCCAAATATTGATACAATTTGCCGATAAAAAAACGAAAAAAAAGCTCCATCAATAAACCCTTACGGAGAATTGAACTTTTTGATTGGGAGTTAGGAATAAGATCTTTAGCCGGGTTAACCTTTTCTCCAAACCCGATTCATTCAGCCTCCATCCGTTAAACCGGTACTAGCTTCCAGGAGAACCAAAGCAGCCATTTTTAGGCATTCACATTCATCCCCTGAGCAGAGAGAGACACATCTCAGATTGATCAAAAACCCCTCAAAACCAGCGACTATGGAATTCCCCGATTTGTTCGGGGAGCTCGACGACGATAAAGATGGAGCCCACGAGTCCTCTTCCTCATCGGCCTCCTCCTCCAATTCCTCTTCCTCGTCGTCCTCGTCCGCGTCTTCGTCCAACGGCAGTGGCCGCGCCGGTAGCAGCAGCGGCCATAGCCGGAGTCACAGCCGCAGCGGGAGCGCCAGTGCGAGCAGTGGGGACGATGACGACAACGGAGAAGAAGTTAACAATAGGGTTCGTGGTGAATACGAAGACAAAGATCTGTTTGGGTCCGATAATGAAGATTACTGTAAAACCCCTGCAATCAGTCCTTTTTCAATCCCAGGTATTTTAGTTCCTGCATTTTATAGAGATTTGTTCTCATGGGTACTTCAGATTTTTCTGGTTTGATTTGATCCCATTGCCTATCTGAGATTTACGCATTAAGTAGGTGGTTTAATTGGCTTGATTTGTTATTGTGTAGGTCAATGATATTTGGTTGATTAAGCTGACATGGTTTTGTATCACTTGCAATTGCTTGAGTTTTAGAGTTCTGTATGCTCCTTTGGAGCTAACCCTTAATGTAATGCTCATGTATGAAGTCTATTTTGGTTCGCAAAAAGCTCAGTACAAGATTAGACTGTTGATAGAGTAAGATTACTACAACAATTTATCAGAACGTTGTTCATCGTTTGCCCACCTAATGTTGTTGGTGTGGTTTCACAGTTTTTTTTCTTTTGTATTGATCACACAAAAAGGACATGAATTGCAATATACATGATAAATGTATGTGACTAAATGTGCACAAATATATAAGAATAAGTTTTGTTCATTTTTCATTCACACAAATATTGATACAATGAACAATATTTGTTCAACAATCTTATATTTGAACATTTTGATTTCGGAAAGGGAAAATCATTGATGGCTGTGAATAAATGTGATTCAGTTCATGTGTTCCAGCAATTAAAATACAATAGAGCCATCTTAGTTTGTTATGCAAATTGGTACTAGTTGTGGAGTGTGTGGTCTTGTTAGTTATGCAAAAGTAACGACGTGATGATAAAATTCTAGTTTGGCTTATACTAGTAGAGAGATTTTTTTCAATGTCTGCTTTTTATTGATAAGATACTCTATTATCATGGAAGAGAAATCTGTTTCACATCCGAAATAAGCTTTCCTTTTAAATTATTTCCTGGCGATTAATACTCTTGGTGCTAGATGACCATCTGATTGTATAGGTTCACAAGTTAACCATATGAAGCTCTTTATCCATCCTCTTGAAATTTTAATGTACACATAAGACAGTATGGTTCTCATTATTAGTTAACAAATATCAAGGCATCTTTGTTGCTGTACTAAGACTTAGTTGTCTCTCATATATATGTGTATGTATGTATATACTTCAAACTCATCCAAATCTCTTTCAGTATTGCCTGTTATACAGAATACAAACAACCAAGGAAGAGGGGGTTCTGGGCGTGGTCGTGGGCGTGGTCATTGGCAAAATGATAGAGGACCAGGCCTTCTTCCTCGACCTGGACCTTATCCCCAAAGGCAAAATTTTGGTTTTGGTTCAAAGTTCATGAATGGCCATCGTGATGAACGATTTGTTTCTGAACTGAGGCTTTCTAAGAGTGAGGAAACATTGTCAAGAAAATGTATTGCTTTTCAGGAGGTGAATGAGTGTATTCATTTCCTCTTCATTTTCTCTAGTCATGCTACATGCATTTGCATTGTATTATGCTCTTATGACGTTGGTTATCCACACATGTTGATTTCCTTCCATAAACAATGCTCCTTGAAAACTTTCTATGTGGCATTGATTATTTTTGTGATTATTCAACAGCCATGCGAGCTTGGTTGTTATAGTCGGGTGGACGGTGGAGATGTCTACTTTGATGATCGCAGCTTGGTATAATTTTATGAAACCTGTTTTCTTATATTATTTCACACATTTTTATATCAATGAGATCACTCTTTTTCTGCACATATTCAGAGGCTTTTTAAACGTCTTATTACTGAAGATATTGGAGCTGATTTAAATCAAGGTTACGATACCTTCATTCCCAAAAAAGGTACGTTTTGTGACTTAGAATATTATACGAAATTGAAGTTCACAAATATGTATGGGACTATGTGAATGAGGGCTGATGTAAGGTAACAAGTTTGTGTTGTTTTCCTTGACCAGATCTGGGTTCTCAGGGTTTTGGCGATCTTCTTGCTTGCATTAGAGACAAGAACGTTCCACTTCAAAATATCCATTTTGTGGTACGAAATGTATTGCATTCCTGGAGTTAATGTTTTGATTAAGAATTTTAACTAAATCCTTTTTTTCTTTTAACTACTCTTTTTGCAGACTTACCGTAACAACCTTAATAAGGTAATTGCTTATCCCTTCATTGCTTTAACCATAGTACTTCCATTGCATCTTCAATCAATCATCACTAGTATTTGTATTGTCTGTAATATTTTTCATTACTAGTTTTTGTAAATTCTTGTAATTAAGCCACCTTTCAAACACTGAACCTGTAAATATTTGATGTTTTTTGAACAGTTGGTTTTAGGATGTCAAAATTAAGAAAAGTGATTTTAGTTCACTGGACACTGTTTTCTAGTACATCAATTTATTTTCTTGTTTTATATCAGATATTAGCTACTGCATATGTTAAGCATGAACCTTGGGAAATGGGAGTGCATAAAAGGAATGGTGTAGTGTATCTTGATGTACACAAACTTCCAGAAAGGCCACAAAGTGAGTTGGATAAACGAAGGTACTGGCCATTAGTGTTCTATTTTCTGGAAAGCACACATTGCTTTTATTTGAAAGGTGTAATTTTGTGAGATCTCACTACCTGTCCAAGTTTCCATTGTAAAAAAAGCTTATTTTGTTTATCCATTCATTTTGTCTTCTATTTGTTTCCCACACTCATTTAAACAATCATCTTATTAATTATAATTTATGTGAACATATTAATAGCTTGATAACATAAATGTTACTTATGGATTTTAAACTGTCTAGAGATCATCAATAAGGACGAAGATAAAAAATTTAACCAAAATTCACAACTCTGTCAAATGTAGGATTAGGGTTCATGATTCCATTTTGTAAAAAGAAAAGGTGTCATAGAATTCTTTTCATATTTTAGGGTGATAAATCACATACGCCTTCCATTCCAAAATAAGTTTCTTACTTCCGTAAATTGGATGTTCCGGAATAAGTGTCCACTTCACTATCAAGGAAGTGAACAATTCATGGGATTCCAATATTATTCTTGTATGAGCTCTCTATTACTCATGAATGTGTTAGCAAGTGGAGCATATGGGGGACATGGCGGGAAAATAGAGTACTAGCTCCGTTAAATCTTAGTTTTTGCCAAAAGGCAACGGTAAAAAGAAGTCGATTTTGGTCCCTGAACTACGTTGATGTGCTAAAATTTGTTAACTTTTTATATGCATATTGAGGTGTGTTTATACATTTTTAGTTTTAAAGAAATAGTTGGCTAATGGAAGGGACTGAGTTGACCCAAAATGTGAATAGTTTAATACTACACTGGCTTATTCAAAGCTATGACTAAATTGGCGACGTTGTCAAAAGTTCATGGATTTGACACTAATTTTGGAACACAAGGACTATTTGTTTTTGCTTGCCACTACTTTGTGGTTCATATATCTGTACGTATGGATATTCATAGCTGGCTCCTTGCCTTCTTAATATGTTAATTTTTTTTATCTTTGTAGATGCTATTGGGGATATTGTTTTGAGAGCCTTGCTACTGAAGATCTAAGGGCTGATGGAGAAGGGATACACCATGTTGATGCTAATGTCGAATATTGTTCAGTAATTAAAACAAAATTAGGAGCTCATCGCATTTTGATGGGTGCTGAAATGGATTGTTGTGATTCTACTGATGATGGCAGGAGGTTTTATATAGAGCTGAAAACAAGTCGTGAGGTTAGCTTGTGTATTTAGAGTATCATGCTGCTTGCTTTATTTTTTAATCTTTGCTAAAGGACTTCTAAACGGTAATGGTGACTGACTAATTTCATTGTTACTTCACAACAGTTGGATTATCATACCGAGGAAAGATTTGAGAGAGAGAAACTGCTCAAGTTTTGGGTATATTTAATAACTTTCGTTATGTTGCCGCTCTATTTATAATAATTGCTATTAATGCTACTAAATTCCAACACATCAATATTCTCTAGTGTTTGTAGAAGCTGTAGTGAGTGCCTTTGCATTTATATCATTTTTGTAGTTACTCAAAGCAACCGTTGGATGCATTTTTTAGTTGGTCACATCGTCATTGTGTGGTTGCATGGAACAGTCTTCATTTCCCCCTTATTAATGTCTCATGAATAAAACACTAACTATTATTTTGTATTTTGCATGCTTAACATACATATTTGCACGAGAATACATTAATAGTGCCATTTGTCTGCTTTTTGAAGACAAGACTGGTAATTAATTTAAAGTGTGACAATTTACAATGCAATATGTTCCTTTTTTTCAATATTCTTCCAAGTTTGAGATGATTTAGCTAATTGAACTGAAATTATTTTGGTGTTTCTGTCTCCCTTTTATTTTTTTACCATCAAATATATTCTCTTCATTCCTTTTTTGTTTATATTTCTCTTTTAATATGGCACATAAACAATTTGTTTTATTATAGAGTTCTATTTTGTATATAAGTATGTTTCGAAATACTTCTGTTGTTTCTTTATTAAAGAACATGTGTGATTTCTCCTACTCCAATGCAGATCCAATCATTCCTAGCCGGTGTTCCATATATTGTAATTGGGTTTAGGTAATTCCTTTTACCTTTCAACTTATATAGAAATGCTCGTAATTAAATGTAAATTAATCCCACTTGCCTATACCAAAGCTTGCTTGTCCAACTGAACAAGCACTAGAGCTTGTTGACAAGGTTCGAGTCCCAACAGCGGTATCTCCCTTTAATCTATCTCTACTAACTCATGTTGGGTCAAGTTGCAAAAATAGATCCCCTTCATTTGGGAGGTCTTGAGCCCCAATCTTATACGTCACTTATAAAAAATATTCCACTTTGCCTGTTGGTCTATATGGATAGAAATTGTTCAGGAGCAAAAATACACTAATTATTTACCATGATTTAAGCACAATTTGGTATTCATCACAGAATTTGAAACTCTATCGTATTTCTTTATTTACATGCTAATGAGCAGTTGTTGGTTAGAATTTGATTAATTTCTGCCCAATTTAGACGTAATAAAGCATCTCTTATATCTGATGCAGGGATGACGCGGGGCGGCTGGTCCGCACAGAGAGGCTCAGAACAAAGGATATAACTCATAGGGTAAAAATGAAGAACTATTGGCAGGTAAATAATTTCTTCTGATGAATAAGTGGCAGGTGATGTATATATTTGTGTGCCATTGACCTTCAGTTAGAGACAAGTTGAGATAGAGAGACACCGTGAGTTTTCTGCAGTCCCTTACCTCTCAGTCTACGACATATATAACGTATACTCCACCTCTTCCAACACAAGTGTACACTATCCTTTCGAGTTTCGAGGAAGTGAATTGTGCATGAATTACTAAAATTATTCTTGTATGAGTTTTTAGTTCCTGTAAATATGTAGCAAGTGGGAGACATGGGGAAATGGTTGCCGAACTTAGAATTTGAAAATTAGTACAAATGAAACACTTGTAAATAAATTATTATATTTTGACACGCCATCACTTATCCTCCGTGAAAGCTAACCTTAATACTCAAACCTAAGCCCTAATGGGCCTAACGTAATACTAATAAGGTAACCTGTAACCCTAATTTACCCTGTTTGACAGGTTTAAATGTCAATCACCACACCAACCATATTCACATATCTGGCCCTAAAAGATATTGATAGAAAGATTGTTACTGATCACTAAACATATCCCTTGATTATGTATAAATGATTTTGCAGGGAGGAGTGTGCTTAGCATTTGCGGACGAGGTACTATGCTGGCTTTACGGAACAGTCAAAGAAAGTTAGTCTCTTCTTCACTTTTGTACTTTCGAGTGCCTGCTTATCAGATGTAGTCATGCATGATTAAGCCAATTTTGCTTTCTAGTTTTGTGATAGCTGATGCCAAAATTATATTTGTGGCTTCAGATGAAGATTACATACTGCAGTTTGCGCCGCCTTTCAACCGGCTGGAGCTTCTACAAGCCCAGGCTTGTCCTGATGTAATCACTAACCATGTTCAGGCGCTGTCATAACTGTTACATTCTACATGTTCATATGAATTGGACAAACGAGGGTGGAGACTAGCGGATAATTTGAGTTCCTGCCTTGAATGTAGTTTTTGCTTGAATGTCGGGATCTTCAGACTACATATATTATGCTTAGCTACCCTGATACGGTGATAATGATATAGCTTTTGTAGAAAATGGCATGAACCATTTGTGGACCATTGTGATGACAAAAAATGCAGATGACTTTTTTGTGGTCTATATTATTGCAAAATTCTCTGTTTAGCATCTCTATTTGCTTAATTTCAATAAATTCTTGTGGGAAATTTGTTTAGTCACAATTTCCCATTGAAAAATTTCTAACCCCTAATTTGTTTTTCCAATATCTCACACAATTATATTCAAATGGAAAAACTATATTTTTCATTCTTCCTAGAACAAATGTTTTTCATTTTTGACTATTTATATCAATTGGACACTTTTGTGTTTATCCTTTTTATAGCACCGAATAAATATCCTTACAATATTGTTTAGCAAAAAAGAATGAGTTCCTAAATTTAATTGAAACATAGCTCTTATTTTTTAATGTAAAGCTGTATTAATCCAAAATACAACTCACATAATATGTACATATATAGTATTTAACTCAATAATGTAAATAGAAAATTGCAACATATATTCCTATTTTTTTCACAGGAAAACACAAACCTAGAAAGGAATTTTTTTTTTGGCCAAATGAGATCAATCATAGTTCAGAGAAAAATTAAACTTGAGAGCAATAAACATTCATATTAACTTCTAGTAGATGGTTACAAATGCTCAAACCCTTCTGCATATGAAAAGTAAGTTCAATTGCACCCATAACCCACAGTATTTAACACAAAGCTTGATCAGTTCACTCTAATACTATCTCCATAGTACCCTTCCATTCCAAACAGCTACCAAATCTACTACTAGCGCTCCATTTCCGCCCCAACAAAATTCCAGTCCCTCACAATGTCTCTTCTCACTGCGTGACTTCGGACCAGACGTGGTGGACCTGTGATCATCCCGTCGTTGTTTGGATGAGGAGTGACTTTGGACGAGGAGTTGATGGTAAAGTTTGCAGCCACGGGTGGAAGCGATGTCTTTCTCGTTAGGCAATTTGAAATAGCATAGCATCTCCCTTCATTCTCCGAGCTCGACACAGAGTAACTCCTGAATGAATGTGATGGACTTTCTACATGACACACGAGGCACGCTAAACTCATGTTGATCTGAGCAGATCCTAGACCAGGAATATCGGGTATTTTACTGCATCATACATGCCAATAAACAAGAACAGATAGCGAAAATCAGGATTCAACTATAACAGAAATGAGCATTGATAAATTTGAGAATTGGAGAGAAGATATGATGCAACCAAATTGACATTTCCAAGCGCAATCCACAAAATCAAAGTTTTTTTCTCAGAGATAGTATCTTCAAGCAGCCAAATTTAGATGAAAGGTGCCAGTATTTCAGAGATCATCAATATATTACAAATTCAATTTTTTTCCAGGAATACATGAATAATAAGCACGTGACATGCTGAACAAGAATTGAATGCTACAGTCTTTAGAGATAATCAAGCATATGTTAGAAGAGATAAAATGCAAGGAAGTGTGGTGCATCAACTATTTCCTAAAACTATGCTAACGCGATCACCTGTTTGGGGCAGGTGTGGGGTTCGGGGAAGGGGCGACTTACCCCTGTTGTGCAACTCAAAAGAAAACTAAGAATAAAAACTATTACCTTCTTCTACTCTTCAGATTTTCCATTAGAACAACAAAACAATTTTGTTTAGCTATTTCCCAGGATTACCTGGAGCATTGCGCTTATAAAATCAGTCACTCTCGCTTTCTTTTTTATTATTCCTTCATGGTCAAGGTCATTGCTCGGGTAATATCGCCCACTCCCATATCTTTGACTAATGAGAAAATTTGGAATGTAATCTTATCAATTAAAGAGAAATAATCACTCTCGCTCTCTTTTTTATTATTCCTTCATGGTCAAGGTCATTGCTCGGGTAATATCGCCCACTCCCATATCTTTGACTAATGAGA
>JAYMTP010007952.1:0-10508 GCA_036897365.1 Geranium brycei | reverse complement strand
AAGTTTTAATTGATTTTACACTCAAAGCAAACTTTTTACAATAGCACCCATATTTTGATCCTCGTGGAACACGGCGTATCAGGTATAATCCAAAGCTTACATCACTTGATGAACAACGAATACACCCTCCCATAGTCGGCGTAGTCTGTGGACACCAGGCCGCGTAGGGTGTCGCTAAGGAATTTGTTCATAGATATTCTTCTTCTTTACTCTTGATATTTTAGCGCATGGAGTCGCTTGCACGGGTATAGAGGAGAATAGGTGCCAAACTAGACGATGAATAAGACTGATGTGGAAAATCTATTACGCGAAATCGATTGGATGGCCTTATCCACCCATCATAACCACAAATCAACAAAGGGTCAAAGAGAAAATTTATTTAAAATCTAGCCATTGGATCGACTAGACCTTGATGTCATGGTAGAAATAGTGTAAGACAATAATATTATTGATATTAATGTTGTTTTGATATAACATGGATAACTCTTTATAAAGACTATGAATCAAACTAAATCTCGAAAATACTAATTACGATAAAAAAAATCAAATAAATAGGTAATAAATATTGAATATAATTAAGAAAGTTAATAACAATGTTATATCGAATTAAAATCTTAAGCCTAGATTTGATTGTGTATGCTGATGTCTTATCGAAATTTGGGGACATGATCATCATAATGAAAATTAGTTACTTGGTGGCGTAATTGAGGGTGTTTTGGCGCATGCATAAGGTTGTGATCATGAGTTTGTCTGAAAAGCAAATAATAGATTCCACAAGGCAAATGGTTTGAAAAAAGAAAGTGTCGGTGGTACACAAGTCCATGATTAAGTTGGTGTGAATCTCGGCTCGGTACATGCATGCATGGGTTAAATGAATTAATTATAGAATAATAATAATAATAAATGAATGAGCAGTAGCAATAGGCTAGGTGGTCATGGCCCTGACAAGTGTCTGGCAGTTGCTGATGAGCCTCTCGAGCTGGTGAGTGGTCTCTTCGAGCAAGGGCTCCAAATTGTTGTCCTCGAAGGCGTCGTCGCAGTCCTCGAGATGGTTGAGGGCGTTGGCGAGGAGGGAATCGAGCCTGCTGATGTGGTGGCCTGCCAGCCATTGGATGGACTCCTTCATCTCCTTGTCGGCCTTCTGGAAGTTCTCGCAGCAGGCTTGGAAGGCCACGTCCCTCTTGGGGTCGCCCTTGTCCTTGTTGGTCAGCTCCTGCGCCTCCCTCGCCGCCTTGTCGATCTCGGACAAGGTCACCTCCAGGTGCTTCTGCAGCACCTGCCCCGCCGTCGCCTGCGCTGTCACGCCGTCCTCTCCCATGCAGCTCACGCACAGCTTTGGGTTCTCCGTCGCTCGGCATATCTCTTCCACCGTCGTCGCCGACGCTACATTCACCAATGCCTCCATCCCTGACGCCATCCCAATACTATTCATCAACATCGCCGCCCTCACCATCGCCAGCGCCCCGCTTATGCACCACATCATCACCATCACGTTCACCTTCACGTCTTAATTAATTAATATATCAATTTAATTTCTTGATGATTGTTTCTAGCTAGCCTTCCAAATTTCTTCTTTATCCATGTTTAACAAAAGTTAAGCTGGTATATACGCCAACCAAGGATCCATGAAATTAGCCTTTTCTTGTTTCGGGTAATTAAGAATGTTGATCATTCAATTTCCCTTTTTTGACTATTAATCATGTTTTTTTTACATTGACTATTAATTATGTTAAGTTCTCAATAGTATATTTTCATTAATTAATTGTTCTGAAAATATACACCAGGTATTTAAATATATTTTTGTTTGACACTAGAAAATAAAATTTCACCTAATGGGGATTTCGTTTTATACCTTTAGGATTAAAATTTATTTCTTAATCTTTAAATCATGAGATACATATTATTGAATAAATATATAATAATATAGATAAAGAAAATTATTGATTAATATGTAAACAATGAAATTGAAAATCAATTTCACTTGACAAAAATGAAAAGAATAAATATATAATAATTACATATATGTGTGAAAATAAATGAATGAACTATAATTTATTTAAATTATTCAAAACACAATTTATTTATTATAACCAATTATTAGATATTATAATCATAATAAATAAATATAATATAATATTTGAAATTATTTTATTATTAAAATATTACAATATTGTAATGATTTGATATTTTTACCAAATATTAACAACTTGAGTTGAAACTGGATGGAGATGAAGTCTTAACTTTTTACTATTATTAAGTAATAAGATTTAGAGGAAACAAAAGGTTACTATATTTATGTACCAACAATTTTCATTTGACCATATCTAATTTAATTTTTAATTTGTGGAGTACCCTAACTATTCACGTTTTCACTTTATTACACTATGTCCAATTCTGTTAAGTTTTAAGTTGAAGGGTCAACTGTCTTAAAGTTTAACACATTTCAAAATAAACTCTAACACTCACCTCTAACTCTAGCCGACGACAAGCGTCACCTCCAGTCTCCTCGCCTCTAACAGCCTTGTTTGGACCTTCGTTGACCTCGACATGGACCTAGACCTGCAGACTCCTCAGCTCTGACAGCCTCGCCTGGACCTCTGGTCGCCTCAGGTCCAACAACCTAGCCCTTCATTTCTGCCAACCTCAACCTGGACCTGAACCTAGTCCTACTCTCCATCGACATGGTTCGATCCAATCTCCTCAGCCTTATTTTCCTAGCCATAGCCCTCAACTCGCTGGAGCCTTGCCCTTGGCAAAGCCCTTACTTCTACAAGCACATTTTTTTAAATTTTGGAAATATAATTATGTTATTTTTATTTTTTTAGATTTGGGGTACAATTGAAATTTCATGTTCAATTTATATTTCATTTTTGTTTGATTTTTATGAAGGGTAGTTTTGTCATTTTTTAAAAAAATACTAAGGAGTAATGTGGTAAAATGAAACAATAAAATAGTTGAAATATTTCACAGAGTAAAATGTAAGTTTACTAGAGTGAAATAAGAATAATTGATACTTAATTAATTATAGTAATGTGTCATTTCCCCAATTTTTACAATGGGTTGGATTTGTTTGAATAGAATAGGGGGAGTAGGTTGAATGGAGAAGTAAGTGAAAGCAAGTGTTAATTTGAAGAGAACAATGTATGTATCTCCGGTATTTGCGGTTGTGAGTGAGTGGTTTAATGAATGCAGCATGTTAAATGTTATGTTAGCGCCTCCCAAGTTGTGGAATACGCATTAAAAGACGGGAAATTGAAAGAAAAGAAGTGAGTTTGTCTCCTCTTTCTTGGCCCTTTACCATTTTTGCTTCCATTTCCAAAGTAAAGTAAAGATAGCATTAGCAGCAGGTGAGGATGGACAGGGCAGAGGAAGAGTTGGAGAGGCGGAGCAAGTTCCTGAACAGCCTTATACAGAAGAAGAAGGGCATAAATGATGATGATGATGATGATGATGATGAGAAAGTCATTCGGGTTAGGGCTTCCGACATGGCCATTCCTCTCCAGAAACGTGCCTTCCGATGCGCCCGCCACCACCTCCACTCCTCCTCCAACCTCGACACCAAACGCCTTGCTCTTGCCCTCAAGAAGGTACCCCCCTCTCTGGATCTTTAATAATGTCTCTGGAGCTGAATTAATTGGATATTTACATCAACAAACAAGATAGATTTGCATTTATGGAGATAGTTGTGCTTCCTGGTATTTGAAACACCTATTGTGATGATCTATTACTCATGGTATTTGTAGATATAGATATAGGTTATCTGGGATTTTATGTTAAACCTCAACTTGCTGATGTTAGCCAGAAAATGCCCTCTTCCTGTTATGCTTTGATATTTAAAAAGAATATGATCTCCATTGGTTTTCAATTTCCAAATCACTAAAATGGAATCCCTTGTATCTATGTTCTGAAGCAACAGTTATGACCAAGGCATTGCTATTCTGTGAGTCAGTACTGTCATGATCCTCAGATATACTTCCTTATGCCATATATAACATCTTCTCATTATTGTGTAATTAGTATACATGGAACATTTACAGTTATGTTGGGTGGCTTTACTTTTACAGGAGTTTGACACCACATATGGTCCTGCTTGGCATTGCATTGTCGGAACCAGCTTTGGCTCATATGTCACGCATTCAGTGGGAGGCTTCCTCTATTTTTCAATCGACAAACTTTATATCCTTCTTTTCAAGACCGCTGTTGAGCCTTTAGATCACTCATAATAGCTAGCTACCTAATTCACAGTTGTACTTGGATTTCTGGATTCATAAATTAAATAGCCTATGTTTGATGAGTGCATACATTGTCGCCGACTGTGATTTTGTGTTACAAACCTATAGAACTCAGTGTGAAATAGTATGAGAATTGCAATGGAATAAGCTTAAGTGGGTATTAATCCTGGTCATGCCTCTAGGAGGTTGTGATATAATTCTAGCTAGGAGGAGTAGATTGGATGGGAGAAGTTAGCCCTATTGGGTTCCATTATAGACACAGATATATCACCCTACACTGTGAATGGGGTAAGGGACCAAATTGAAGAAAAACAAGCTAGACAAGAAAAGGCAATGATATCTCTGCAAATATTATACAAGGAAAAGTAGCAAGGGGAATTTATTTATATGGGACAGTTGTGCAAACTAGAAAAACAAGGAGAGTAACAGCAATTGCCTGAAGAAGTACAGAAATTTATGATCACTCCATTCCTATCAAACCTGGGAGCACACCTCCCACAGTCAAAATAGCCATGAGTAGAAAAATACTATAGAACCAATGACAAGGAAGATACTCAAACAAGGTATAAATTAGCCAACTCCGGCCCTTATTTATTTCCCATATTATTGGTCAAAAAGAAGGATGACACTAAGATTCCTTTTGGCCTCACTAGTGCTGCACCAGCAAGCTTTCAAGCATTAATGAATAATCTACTGTAAGAATTCAGGAGTAAGTTTGTCCTAGTGTTATTTGATGATATTTTGATCTACATTTCTACAAGGGAAGCTCACTTACAGCACATTAAGGCAGAGCTGAAGAAATTACAAGAGAATAAACTATTTGCAAAGATGGAGAAATGTGAATTTGGCAAAGAGCAAATTAAGTACTTGGGGCACCTGATCTCTAAGTAGCGAGTAGCTACTAATCCTAAGAAAGTTGAAGCTCTGCAGAACTGGCACTCCTAAAAATATAAAGGCTTTTAGAGGATTTCTGTTTTGGTTGTAAAACTTACGTTGAGGGTGAGTCTAGTTATAATGTTCTAAGCTAGAATTTATTTCGGTATCAGCACAAGTTTCGATATTTTTCAATTTAGGTTTGGTTGTTACAAGACAATTTTGTTACCTAAATGTCTATAAAAATATCTTCTCAAAGTGTAACTGTATGGGATTGGCAAGTTGCAAAATGGTCCACACAACACAGGGAAGCCAACAAGCTTCCTTGCTTATTAAGGATAGGCCTTGTTGGACTTCCTAATCCTATGAGCTCATCATTTTGGTATTGAAATCTTCCATCCCCTCTCCTTCTTTAAATAATTCTATTCTGTACATCAAGAATTCAAGACATGGAGGCCACCGACAGTGCAGGTCCGCCCCACGACGGGTTGTTCCTTGTGATACCTCACCTTGCTCTATTCGAGCTCCTTGCCATGAGCGAGGTCTGTGTGTCACTGAGAGACGCTGTGATGACGGATGTATTGCCATGGATGAATATCACAGTCCAAAACCCTCTGAACCTGCGCTTGTCTGATGAGATTCTGCTTAAATTCACCAGCAAAGCCAATGGTAGGCTCACGACTCTGGCTTTGATCAATTGTGTCCACCTCACAGATAATGGGCTCCAACGTGTGATTGAAACAAACCCCTTCATCAACAAGGTATTTCACCACAATTCTCATCTTATCACATATATGTAATCAAAAAAATACAGTGTCCTTATCTGATATAGCCATATGCAGCTGTATATACCAGCATGCACAGGCTTAACTCCTGAGGGAATCATCAAAGCCGTGTCTGGAAATGAAAACAGCTGCTTGGAGAGGTTAAGAATTCATGGTATCCGTAACATGAAGAAAGAGCACCTTGTTGCACTCAACTCGTTTCTCGGAATGAACTCCAAGGCACAACAGCCTGTCGTGTTTGATGGTAATTATGAAATGGATCACAATCGCGTAATTGATGTTGAGAGCTGCTCCAAGTGCAATGAAGTTAGGATGGTGTTTGACTGCACGAGGAAGGCGTGTAAATGCAAGGGGTGCGAGTTTTGCATTCCAAGGTGCGTAGAGTGCGGAGGGTGCATCAAGTCCCAAGACATGGAAGAGGCTGTTTCAGCTTGTGCACATAACTTGTGCTTAGACTGTTGGTTTAAGCTTCCCAAGTGCATTTTCTGTAACAAGCCATACTGTAGGCTGCATGCCAATCAGTGGTGCACCGGACACATTTGTTATGTCTGTCATGAAAGATTCATCCACAATCTGCCTTCCCATGCATGATGGATTACCGAGAAAATTGTAAAATGGAGTCCTACTATATGATACTTTGCAAAAAGGGGTAGTGTGGTTTGCATTTTTGTAGTTTTAAAGGAAATTTCTTCATTTTTATAAAAATACACACATTTTGCAAAAGATAGATGCAAACTACATAAGTACATTTTTGTAATTAACAAACAACACAACATTCTTTTACAAAAGTGTCATATTATATGGTCTTTTTTGCAATTTTCCCTGGTACTTTCTTTCAAATATATGAAAATCATCAATCATAACAACTCAACAAGCTAGCTACATAGCAATCCCAAACAATCATTGCTTGTTCAATCAACCTTAGTTACATACTAATCCCAAACAATCAGCACTTGTTCAATCAACCTTGCCTACCTCATACAGACAACAAAATTAGGCATGTTGCAAGATTTCCAGCATAACTGAAACCAATGGTGTTAGTCACACAATGTCTAGTCTAGACTAGTATTACAAGAGAATTGTACCCACAAGAATAGCACCAAGCATCACCGAGCTCGTCCAAAAACCAACGCCATTGTAATGCTTAGATGGGGAGCAGGAAACTGTGGAATTTGACGAAGGAGCCAGTAATGTCCCATTTATTGATGTTCCATTTCTGCCGCCACTGAAATAACAGATCAGACATACTGATTATGCATTTCGTTCAAATGAAACCAAATAAAGAAACTATTTCGAGGCGTAGACATAATTAAACGAACTAAGAGGCGTTGGCCACACTAGCAAAGGTAGTTCCAACAGTCAGATATTATCATTCAATACCATTATCTCAGTATTTCGCTCATTTCACGCTTCATCTTTAATTCATGTATCTCTCCATGGGACCCATAGTATCGCCCCTCCTTGTTCAAGAGTGTGTTGATCCCATTTTGGAACCTCACCCTCTCTTTTTAAATTAAGTTTCAATTGATGATCAAAAAAATACTAGCTGTAGTTCATACCTCCCTGGAAATATACAAGAACCATGACCTGCGTACGAGAAGCAAATGAGTTAGCAAACTAGAAAAAACACATTGCATGCATGATTATATAGGGAAAGCTATTTGCACTATTGTTAGAATATTAGTCTATTTCTAATTTTAGTTTAGTCTTATTGCCTAATAGTTAGGATTTCCTATTATTATTAGTTTTCATATTTAGTTTGATCTCTAAGCCTATTGTAATACACAACAACAATATCAATAATATTATTTTCTACACTATCTCCATGAGACTAAACTAGAATAGGAAATAGACTAATATTCTAACAACTATACTTAGGAGATTTTTTATTTGATTCATCTGAGTCGAAAAAGCTATCATGCTTCACAAACCAGTACTCCCACTCCTGGACCATGACAAGATTCATGACAAATCCTGTGACATGACAATTCTTGGTAATATTTATTAAAGTGGGTGCACAAAGCATAATATTTTCTACCAAGAGTTCCTTACTTGGGTCTGTGGTAGTGATGGTAGCCACCCCTTTAAAATCACAGGTCCCCGGAGACTTAGCCATCTGATGGAAATAAGCATTGAATGCATATGTTGAGTGAGAAATCACATTATCAGGTTCATAACATGGTTGTCCTTGCAACACGGGTGAGCAATCCACTTTCCCCGGTCCACAAGCCCAATCTAGTGCTGCTTGCAGCATCTTTCGATCAGCACCCTCCTTTGCCACACAGAAGGTTTGGTTGGTCGTGTCGTTTGCAAACACAGTACCAGCACCTGTTAAGTGTAATGTATATGCAGGCAGCCCATTGGCATCAAAAAGGCCCCAATTCTTTTCAGAGACTGAACCAGGCCTCATATCCTCATTATAAAGCTCATAAATGTAAGTGCTAACTGCTATCCCGGGATGTTTAGGAGTCCCAGTGCTTGAGTTTAGTACATGTCTAATCAAGTTGCTGTTGTAAGTATTGGCATTTTCAACGGTTGCATCATGCTCGGATGCATCACCTTTGGAAGGCCAGCCAGACTCAGTAACCACGATGGGGATATTAGTAAAGTTAAGATAAGACATTGCGAAATACGCTGCATCAACAATAGCATCAAAGACATTAGTGTAGTGCAAGAGAGTGTTAGCGTCTACAGCTTCCTTGTTTGGCGGGAGGGGACGAAAAAGTGCATAGTCAAGTGGGATAACACCATTTGATTGCATATAATCGTAATATGGATATACATTGAGCATGAGATATGATCCTGTGGACTGCAAAAATTTAAGCAAAGGGACCATGGTGGAATCCCATGAGCGGTTAAAGAAGGCCTGGGAAGGTGGAAAGGAGTCAAGTATAATTGAAGAAGAGTGTGGTGTAGAAACTCTAATTTGGCCATCGAGATTAGAAGCAACAAGGGCAGAGTGTATGAACTTTAGAGCGGAAACTAGCACGGGAGCAGCATTTGGAAGGGTTGTTAGGACCTCAGATCCGACAGCTATAGCGGTGATGTTAGTCGCAGGGACATGAGCTAGGACATTGCGGTTAACCCAGTTGGCTGCCGTGGCATTGGACTGACCTATGCCAAGTAATTGATCATTAGGAACAGAAATAGTCACTTGGATCCCTGTATTGGCAAGAGCAAGGAGCATGGCTCGCTCAGCATCATAGAGCCTCACATGTCGAATATTTTGAGCCCTCAGAAGTGTCACTACCTGAGATGGGCTTGGCATATCAGAGAGGTCTGTGCCAATGTTCACACCAATGAAAGCAACTGCAAGAAATTTACCAGAAGTTTAGGCTCGATACACATTTTTCAGTGGTCAGTGATTATGTTACATTATAATGGATGAAATTATGAATAAGGCAATCAAGTTATATCATAATCCTAGCAAGTAAAACTACTAACCCAATCACATTAAGTACTTAAATCCACAGATAACCCAATTTGAAGATTAAGTTGATTATGTGCCAATATCAGATCAATCTAAAACAAAGAAAAGCTGTATGTTTAGGTAGAAAATTAGAAATAGAAATTAGTTTCTCATGAGCACCTATGTTTATACCCACTTATGGGCATGGAGGATTGCATTCTGAACTTCTTACAAAGATACAAATTTGTGATATGACTATGAATTATGGGATTGAAGGTGCCAAGTTTCATTACTAGTAGATTTGAAAGATAAGTTTTGGAATTAATTCTATGATACTGCAATAGTCGGATTTTTCTTAAGAGGTTTTCGTTTGTGATGTCTTAATTAACAACCTTATCAGCTTCCTCAATGTATTTCATTATAACAAGCTTCGAGGTAAGCTTTTCGGGTGTGATGACGGTAGAAGAGAGAGAAACTCGCATAAGAGCTTAATTTAGGCTTGCTACATGGTAACGGAAGGATGGATATTACATCATACAACATATTTAGCAATTTCCTCCAACAGGATGACAAAGGTTTATAGGACTACTGTAAAAAGAAATGCATCCACCATTTCACCATCATTGCTAATATTGCTTCCTAGCAAATCCAAAATGCAGTTTCACTTACATATCCTAATAATCTTGTAAAAATGAGGAATAAATTCAGAGCATGAATGGCAGATATCATGTTCCCAAATGCCCTAGCAATTAGCCATGTCTAAAGAAGCAAATCTGTTTAAAATTTCAAATAACTGAATGAGCGGTACATCAGTCGGCCGGTTATGCACCAAGAGACCACCATGTTATGTTTTGATATAGTGGATGACAACAACGCCATATACATTGATCTGTTGTGAATGCAAGAAATTAGGGATATTTCTTGTCCATCAAGAATCCTCGATTTCTTGCCAGCCACACTTTCCTTATTTCAGATTATTCACCGTGTAAATATATTATGCATTGATTGTGTATTGATTGTAAATTATTTTCTTCCAAGTTTAGCTAGGAATTTCTGTAATATATATATGACCATCGAGAGTCAATAAAATCAAGACAACCAAATACGGTTTTCTACTTTTCTTCATGGTATCAGAGCGGGCCGATTTGGGCCTGTGTTGGTGGGCCTCGCCTCCCTGTGGCTCCGCTCCCCTATAAGCCCGATATTGTG
>JAYMTP010007951.1:0-10508 GCA_036897365.1 Geranium brycei | reverse complement strand
AGGAGAATGGAATGGAAGAAACAGAACTTCGATAGGCGAGAGAAGCGTATGATGATGCTTCGCCTAGCATCCAAAAGTTCAACAATACGTCTCATTTCTCATCTCCCAAGACAACTCAAAAGTCTCTCTCTATCCCCAATTCTACAATACACCTCCTCTTTCATCTTTCACACTCAGTTCGGTTCTTCCATTGGCTATGTACAGGCAGCGGTGGCGGAGTAGGGCGGTGAAAATGTGGATGGGCCGGTGGAGGAGGAATGGCGTTCTAGTGCGTCTTTCATTTTTCCTTTATGGAATGGTTTCATAAATTTGTATGTATGTATGTATGTATGTATGTATGTATGTATGTACGTACGTACGTACGGAAGGGTTCTTCTTGACAAGGGTATGTATGTATTTATCAGATTTGAGAGGATTTAGAGTGAATCAAAATTTATTGAATTTAATTTAATTCATAACCAGTTCCGATTAAACTGAAAAACTGGTTAACCGAACAACCGGTTTCCCCTCATTCCATGTCTGGCTTCAGTTCCAATTTCCAGAAACCAAAATCTACCGGTTCGGTTATCGATTCAGGCTGCCGGTTCTAGTTAACCGGGATTGAGCATCCCTATAGAGGAGTGGAGAAAGAGAGAGGTGAGGGTAGTTAAGGTATTTTTAAAAAATTAACAATAAATCAAGTTAAATTGGATTGAAAAACAGTAAAATGTAATTTTTTTATAACTATGTGAGTCGAGTCGAGTATAAGTTTTTTAAATTAGATATACTAATTTGTAAAATGGGTGAAAGTAGGTATAGTAAGTTGTAATTAATACTAATATATACGGTATAAAGAATTAATTATTGTTGAAACATGGATAAATATTTAAATGTCGATAAAAAAAGAATAAATATTTAAAGAATACGAAGAAGAATAACAAATATATTAATAATCTACTTTATTAATAAAATCAAGGGATAATTCTACACAAATTTCCCAAGGTTTCTTAAAATCTCATTTACATCCTCGAATTATTAGTGCTAACTGTGAGGATCCTTAGGTTCACGTTAACTAAAGTCCCACTTAACCCCACCCGTTATTTTTTTGAAAATTCGATTAACTTTTTCGGAAATGACGAAAATGCCTCTGTATTTACAATATTTAAAAATATTTTCTAACTTTTTTTTGAATCTTTTGTGAAAAAACAATAAAAACTGATTTCAAAAATATTATTTTCTTTAAAATATTTTTTAAATGAAAAATGATTTCTAAACATCATTTATTATCTTTTTATGATAAAATCAGTTTTGTATAATTTATTTTACAAAAGATTTATGTTTTAGAAAAAAGTTTAAAACTATTTTAAACATATTTTTCAAATACAGGGGCATTTTTGTCGTTTACAAAAAAATTGAAAATTTTTATAAAAGATTTATAGAAGTAGAGTTAAGTGGGACTTTAGTAAACAAGAAGGACTCACGATTATTGTTTATAATTCGAATGATATAATTGAGACTTTTAAAAACCTCGCGGATTTACGTGGAATTATTCCCAAAATCAATCCTTAATCATGATCTTCAAGTACAATTAGTATATTTATTTCAATTTAGTTAAAGTAAGAACCTACCATTATTGAGGGTGAAAATGAAAAGGCTGCAAAGGCAGTGTCTGCAGCAACACTTTCACTTGGAGATTCCTCTGCTTCTGTCGAGTCGAGCACGTGACTCCTTTCCCCAAATAATATAATAGAAACATAAAATAAAATTGTTTGAAAGATGGCATAAAACACAGAACAAGAGTCTTCCCAAACCCTTGAAAGTTGAAACAGAGTCTCTCTCTCTCATTGCCTCAGCTTCTGCTCTGCTCTGCACGTATACTTCCCCAATGGATGGCTTCTTCTTCCTCTTGCTATAGGTTCACTTCTTCTTTCTCTCACCTCTCTCTCTTTTCTTATCATATGGCTTTCTTCTATCTCTCTCTCTCTCTCTCTCTCTCTGTTTCTTTCATCTTCTTCCTTTGATTAGCTTTACCATGTTACATTCTCATACCCTAACATCAATCTCTACTCTCTTGCTTGTTCTCTTATCCTCTTCCATTCATTAATCTTATTTGCATCCCTTTCTCTTTTGTAAACTTAGTTCAATATATGAGTTCAGATTCAATGACTAAAGCCTTAATCTTATAGCAAGACTTGTACTGTTTATACATCTATATATGAACTAGTGTTAAGATAATATAAAGGAATGGTCCAAGCTTTCTTACCTCAATTATTTTTCTCTTTTTAAGTAAAATATTCTTTTCCCTAATAAAAATATTTCATATTATTTCCTTTATTAGATATTTGTAATATCTTGCTTAGACCACCAGAAATCACCATGGATTTACCTAAATCGATCATATTTGCTCTGATACTATATGAATTAAGCTAAATATACTGCTAAAATGTGCATGTTAATATTAACATTATTAGTTGATGTCACTGGTAAAATATCATCTATACATCATATGCAAGAACTAGACTTCTACAAGTAGACCATAGCATGATTGAACATATGCATATAGATAGGAGAGGATATCCAAATTGACCTAAATATATCAAATCAGTTTGGACGACTAAAATATCGACTCTATGCTGTAACTGTATATCTCAATAGGTTTTCATGTATCTGAATCATCTTGTGATTTTATCTCTTATTTAATGCTCTTACAATCTTCGATCCATCAATCTAATTAGTTTTTTCAACGTCTTAGATGATATGGAATTCGCTGTGCCTAAACCTTCATCTTCCAACATGGTTGTCTCCAAGTTTGGTAAAGCTTGCAGGATGAGGTCCATTGGTGTCTTTCCCTCTGAAAACCAAAATGTTTCTGATGAAATCAGCACCACTTCCACTTCCACTCATGATCACATTTCTGGAGAGAATACTACTAGTCGTGTTTCCCATGATTCTCAACTTCCCAAGTTGTTTGATACAGTTTCCGCTCTCAAATTAGCTTATGTTCAGCTCCAGCTTGCTCATCTTCCCTATGATCCTGACAAAATCGTTGCTGCTGATGAACTTGTTGTGTCGATGCTCGAGGACCTATGCAAGGTTAGGCGTGCATTCAAGGAGAAGAAGTTTGCAAATGAGGAGTGTCGTTCTTCTCAGTCCGATGTTTTGGGGTCACAGATTGAAGATACAGAGAGGACATTGGAAAGTTTGAAGTCGCAGCTTGAGGTTAAGGATAAGGAGACCCTTCATTTGCAACAGCAACTCGAGGATTTGGAGATTATGAATCAGAAACTGCTTCATAACATAAGAGAGAAAAGTTTGGCGATCAGGAATGCTAGGATTTTGAATGTTGCTGCATTTCAAGAAGCATTTAAATCGGCCTCCAAGTCCATTCATGATTTTGCGAAGCCTTTGATTAGCTTAATGAAAGCTTCGGGATGGGATCTTGACCAGGCTGCAAATGCAATCGAAGACTCGGTTTCATACTCCAAAAGGTCTCACAAGAAGTATACATTTGAAGCCTACATTGCACGGAGAATGTTCCACGGGATGCCACGTGAATCCTATAATGTAGGTGATGTTATGATGTTTGAAGACCCGATGGACGCTTTAATAGACAATCCCAACTCAGCATTTGCCAAATTCTGCGGCACAAAGTATCTATTGGTGGTGCACCCACATATGGAAGCTTCATTCTTTGGGAATTTAGATCAGAGGATGTTTATTTCCCGTGGAAGACACCCGAGGACACCATTTTACCAAGTGTTTTCCAAAATGGCCAAGTGGGTATGGGTTCTGCACGGGATTGGGTCCTCCATTGAACCCAAAGCTGAAAGCTTCGCTGTCAATAGAGGAAGCGAATTCTCTCACGTTTACATGGAGAGCGTAGAGGAGGAGAATGAAAGTATAGTTCTGCCCATTGAAGCGCGTGCACGTAAAGTTGAGTTTATGGTCATGCCTGGATTTAGAATTGGAGAAACTTTGGTTAGATCTCGGGTTTATCTTTCGAGTACCTGATCATCGCCTGCTGACTGGTAACTTCAAAATCACCAAACTTGTTGACAATTAGTACTTGTGATTAGTGTTTGTGAACTGAACAATCATGTTTAGTTAAAGATGGCATATTATAGATATCATTCTATGCATCAGTCAGAGTATTGCAACTTGATTCGTGTCATAAATACATAGCCCTCCTGAGATGATCCTTTGTTTGGGATAAAAACTCGTTTGTAGGCTGTAGCAAGCATGACCTATATGACTTTAATTCTTGTGAAATTTATCTTAATTTTGTTGTTATTGATTTTAACTTGCTAGATGGCACGAGAGAAGATGGAGGCAGGGGCGAAAGGGATTGAGAATGGGGTGAGTTTTATTGGTTGGTTTGGATCTGAAGTTACAGAATACTGAAACAAACAAAAGAATGAATGAATGAGAGGAGACATTTGGTTTCATTGTGTGGAAAACAAGTCCTTGCAAAGCTCTCCGTAGAATGTAGAGACGAGGTCAATGAAAACAGGACTCTTGAGGCTCTTCCAGCAATAGAGAAGCTCTTCAACATCCATCAAGTCCTTGGTCTTCCCTTCTTCCACGATCATTTGCACCAAGTAGTTCTCAAAGCTCCTGCATGCATCTTCAACCTCTTCATTACCCGTTAACTCTCTGCTGCTGCTGTTGTTGTTGTTGTTGTTGTTTTGAAATTGTCTGTAAGCTGGTGAATGCAGAAGCACATCGACATGGGAGGCAGCCTCACCCTTGAGCTCCCCAACTCGGTCCATATCCTTGGAATGACTCGAAGAAGGTGTAGATCGGTTAGAGGGAGCTTTTACGAGTTTTTTGGTGCGATAACGGAGGCGAAAGGTTCTTCTTCTTATAAGGAAGGTTTTCTTGAGCTTGAGGAAGAATTTAGTGCATGGCTTGAAAAACTTGGAGTTGAAGGCAGCAAGTGGTTTGAGCTTCATTGTGGTTGTAGTGGAAGCTGGTGGTGGATTGGGTTAGTTGTGACAAAGAAGATGGGAATTGGGTGCTTTTCTTGCTTCAATGAAGGACAAGCTACTTATATTCAGGCAATTGTACTATGTTTTATTAAGTATTTGGAATTGAGTTGTTCTATGTTGTTAAATATAGTAAGTAGGTGGACTTCACGTTTGGTCTTGTGACAAAAATTAAGTGAGAGTGGGACACCATGTATGTGCTATATACACATACTGACGCGCTTTGTGGCTTCTATTTCTCACAAGTCCATGTAGAAATAGTTGTTTGTTTTTTATTCTAATTTTATGAACCAAAATGTTTACTTTCGTTTGGTAAAATTACAAATCAAATTCACTTGTTAACTTAATATTTTGAACAGGTTATAATTACAATTATATTTTATTTTATGTTTATTTTATCCTATTTTATAACTAACATATTAAATGTAAGAGTTAATAGAAAATATTAACTATAATAAATAGATAATTGAAAAACATTATTTAAAAAGGTTAATAGAGTGTGTTCATGAGATAAAACTTCTGATTAAACACTTGAATTTGTGGCACGAAGATAGACGACGTTTGAGTCTCAGCAATAATTTCAACTAATGTTGAGTCAAATGTTAAAAAGACAAACAAAAAAAAACATTTCTCAATTATTTATACATTCAAAATTGACAAAAAAACACTGCTTTATCGTTATCATAATTCCCAACATAACAACTTGGAATTCACATATTTAGCTGAATAGTAGCTCTAGAAATACACAGAATTACTTGTTGGCACATGTGTGTTTGGTTTCCCATCACTATGGCCTTTATTTATATATTCACACACTATCACAAACAAGCCTATACATACTGCATATTCTGATCCTGCTACTGAAAAAAATGCTTTCTTTCTCCAGCACTGGCTCTTGCAGCACAGGAATTCTTATTCTGGACATTACTCACAATTCTACAAATATTTGCAAACATATATACACATACTCATTTGTATGCAACAATGATATACTTACCGGCTCGTTCCACTTAACTCCAACAGGTCATTGGTCACTCAATTAAGCCTCACTGTTTCCTTCAAATGTAGCCTTGTAATGTTTTGTTTATCAGCAATAACCGCATAGAAGTTGAATCTTAAACTCTTCTGCTTTCAAGTCTTTGTCCCCTAGCGTTTTGTTTTTTCTTAGAACGCGAAGCCTTACCTGCAACATCAGGAGCTTGGAACCCAATATTTTCCACGGCCCCAACTGTTTTGAACAACCTTCGCCGGTTCACCTCCTCCACCAAAGACCTGTGTAGTAACTGGCTGCGGACATCTACAAGTGACTTGTTTCTTGTCAATTTGTAGCTGTCTAATGCCACCTTCTTGGAACTGGAGGCTCTTTGTGACTCCATCGTGACCTTGCACTGCCTGGAGGTGGGTCGAGCCGTGGACTGTCTGACATTAGAGTTTTCTTCAGGACCAAACCGAGTGCACTTATGATTTTGGTGCTGTTCTTTTCCTGCAGGTTTCATATGATCAGAGTCTTGCTCGTCATGTGAAAAGTAATTCAAGTTGGAGTATGTTGCAGAGTGAAAAGAGCTCTCAGAGCTGGTTTCGTCAGATGGATCATCTGCAATATTTGTGCAAGGCTCGTGTTAATATAGTATAATGCATATATAGTTTTCCTTGCATAAGTTTACTGAACTCATGATAATGGTAGAGATTTTTTTTTATTGAACACTAATAATGGTAGAGATCAGTTGAGTATTTAAGGGTATTGTTCAAATCTTATTCATCTAAAAGCTTAAACTGAGAGTTAAACACCCAAATTTGCTTATCAAATGGTAAGTGGATCCAAGTCTTTTAGATATGGTAAACTATGATCATCAAATTAAGAGGATCCACACTGTGAGAGTCTGCAGGTGAATCGTGGGCCTTTGACCCGAAACAAGTTGATATAAAGGGGTGTGTAGGTGAAGATGGACGACCAAACTCTGATAACATGTTAAGAGTCTTACTGACCTAAGAACTCGAACTTGTAGGTGGAGGCCAAGTGCTTTATGAATCAATATCGTTATCAACGTCTAATGTACCTCATCAGGTCAGCTTAGTTTGGGCATGCATCTATTTGTTCGACCTCTTAGATAAGTTGGACTTTAACATGGTATGAGAGGTTGCTTCATCTTACAACTATACTATTTTATGTCATTGTATCTCAGAATCCCACATAATGTGAATCCTTAATCTGGTCTACACGTAATAGGGTGTCAACGAAATCCACTTCCAAAACATAGATCAAAAAGGCAGGTCCTAAAACATATTGGAACATCCATCTATAAGTTCAAGCTTTTAGGTGGGTCAATTTTTAACTGGGAGAACTTAAACAAATGGCCTTACCAGGATGCCAGTCAGAGCCATGAGTCCTTTCGTTCCCACCGTGAGAATGGTTGAACTCCGAAAGTGAGACTTGTGACGATGAACACGAAGAAAAAGAATGGAATGGATGATCCTCTTCATATGTAAACGTATGGTTGGATTTGTGATGAGGGAAGTCCCATTTCTTCCAATGTGGTACGAGAGCAGAGATCTCCCCGTCTATCATATCTGCAATTTCAAATGGTTCCCAGTCATGGATCTCCAACTCTTTCACCATCTCCACCGCAACATCAATTGGAGTGTCGCTTATGATGTCAAAGGGAAAGAATATGTTCCTAACTGTACCTGCAAGATAACACAACACAATATATGAACCATTTGATCTGGATTTGGCATGTCAACACTGATTCCTGTTAAAACCGGCCCACCACCTAAGAACTCAAGCAGATAGGTGGTGCAGGCCGGATCAAGTTATGTGGGATGTGCTAACACCCGTTATGTATGCATGTCAGATTCAGATGATCCACATTATATGGGACTATGCATGTGAATCGACATAGATAGGAACGACAAACTCTGATACAATGAGTGCACCTCATAAAAAACGTGGAATTTCAACCTATCAGTTTAACTTTTCAGGCCAATCAAGCTTTAAAAATTCACGCTTACCATCTATATCAGCTATCTGTACTTTAAGAAAGATGGTGTCATCTTCGGGGTTAAGCTTCCCCGTAATGGTCATGTTGGTCCGGGTTGAATCATCTCCCAAATGCAATCTCTCCATTTCATGGTCATTCAGAAATGGTTTCAGAGTCCCAAACTGTGTTAGATGTAACGTTTCAGCTTCTTCTGATGCGAGAAATGAATCTTGTAGTAATTCCTCAGCTGACAATCTCTTGGAAGCAGATGCCAAGCATTTCCCTATGAATCTCTGTGCTTCAAAATCTTGAATCCGGTAGAACGACCCCGGTAATTTCCCCTAAAGTCATGATCAAGACAAACCAATTATAGTGTATGAAGCAGGCAACATAGGTTGAGTCAAGTGGCAGAAACCTGTATTATATTTATGGCCTTACCGAAGTCACTTTCTTGTAAATTTGTGCAGGGTTAGTACATTCACTGTAAGGGTACTCTGAAGTGAGCATCTCTAGAACACACATGCCAAATGAGTAAACATCAACTAGTTCATTGTAGTCTTCCTCGTATAATTCCGGTGCCATAAACTCTGGAGTGCCTAAAATCAAAGAGATAACGAAAAATTGAATTCTAATCAATTCAGTAAACTTAGCAGGCATGATTTTTTAGCTGTAACATAAGCAACATAGAGTACCAATAACGCTGTGAGCTGAATGCGAGCCACGGAGAATGGCAGCGAGTCCAAGATCGCCAATCTTGACCTGACCAAGATGGCCATTGACAAAGATATTGTCACACTTGAGGTCTCTATGAATAACAGGAGGATTGTGGTGGTGAAGGTAAACAAGACCCTCTAAGACTTGGCGTGCCCAGCTCTTAATAGCTCGCATGCTGACTCGGGTGTACTTGTTCCTATACCTGCATTGGCACAAAACAAGTGAGTTGTGAGAAGCATGAATGTGAGTATGAGTATGAGAAATAGTGAGTGATGGCCTCAACTGCCTGAGGGTTCCGGAAGTGAACAACTCGGTGATGAAGTTGAAGGACTTGGAAGGAAGATGGATCCAGGAGGTGTGGAAGCGGATGATGGAGGGGTGGCTGAGGGTGCTGAGGAGGTGCACCTCCGAGTAGAGGCGCTGGAGCTCGTCGGGAGATTGGAGCAGGCGGTTCAGTTTAATCTGGTTCCAAGCCACCTCTATTCCTAGAACCTCATCAATAGCTCTGTACACAGTCTTCATTGCCCCTTTTCCCAGGATTTCCTCAAACTGCATCCATTATAAACATAAACCCATTATTCACATACACCACAAAATCAATAAAGCTGTACCAAAAACAATTAAACCCCAAATTTGGTGTTGGGTTGGAATGAAACACCAAAATGGTACTAAAATGTCTCATTCAGTGTAGAATCAACACCAGAATATTGTTAAAGGGTCCAATAGATAATCAATAAAGCTAGATAGAACTGAAAACCAATTGAAATGGTAACCAGAATGAAAACTAGTTCTCCAAACACAGAAGCACTCAATAATCAGAGATATTGAAGAAAAGTGGACTGTTGGTGTAAAATGAACACGTTTGAATGGTGATGTAACACAACAACAACAGCAACTACATAGTATTGGTATTGACGATGATAGAGAAGGAGAGAGTAAATACACGGCTGTAACGACCGGTGGGATCGGTTTCGACATAAGTGGGAGGTCTCGAATCATCCTCGGACTTCATTTCCGGCGGCTGCTTCTGATTTCTGGTTCTGTTTTTGTTTCTCAATATCCTATGTTCTTTGTTTGCCTCAGACAAAGTATTAATTTAGTAATTAACCAATAATAATAATGACACGGAAAGGAAGAGAAAGAGAAGAGAGAGAGACAGAGAAGTGGTGGGCGTAATAGAATAGAATAGTATAGTGGTTCAAATTTCAGAAGGAAAAGAGATTATGATGATGACGATGATCTCTCTAATTTAAAATTGAGTTGATATTTTCCTTTTGTTTCTTTTGACATCGGTAACAATAGCACCAAACCAATACACGGACAAGCATGTTTCCGGACACTAATTCTATTTAAATTAAAGGGGAAACTTCCCCAATATATCTCTTACTTTCCACTCCAATCTTTTGAGTAACGTGTGCTTTTTCAAATGTATTGTTATTGTCAAGGGTGGCAAAATTTCTATATTTAACCAAGATTCACCTTTCTTAATTTGTTCAAGATGGATGTTGAGATTATAAGGCACGCCATGAATCACTTGGTTGTCATTTTTGTGATATTTTAAATTTAACAAGAATCTAACATTCTTGATTAAATAAAAAAATTGGTTTGGTAGGTCTTCGGCGTGCAGACGACTGTACAGAGCACGTATGTGAACTTGTGTGTTTTACAATAGAAGGAGTAGCCTCTTATTTATAGGCTTTTACATGAAAGACATTTTTAAATACAAACTAGTAAAAACAAGAAGGTAAAACCCTACAGCTAAAACATGTATGACGACCGCGTTCATATTGAACATGGCTCCAACGAAGGCAGTGGAATGGACACCATATGAAGGATGGCATGGGAAAAAGCC
>JAYMTP010007950.1:0-10508 GCA_036897365.1 Geranium brycei | reverse complement strand
AATCTCCAAAACCCAGATCAAAGCTCACAACTTTATCCAAGTTCACAGTACCCAGATCAATCAAAAGCCACAGAACCCCAGCCACCCGAACCCACCGCCCCACCTCTCTGTCTGCAACCCGCCCTCCCCCCCGAGTCGCCACTGCCCCTCCCGGCCTCCCCTCCCCCCCCAAGCCCTCCGCCTGAACCCGTCCTCGCTCCGCCAACCCACAGCCCTCTGCCCGAACCCGTCCTCGCTCCTGTAACGCCGCCAATCCTCCCTGCCCTCCGTCCGACCACTCCACACCCTCCCGGCCCTCCCTCCTCGAACCCGCAACCTCCTCCATCACAGATCTGGTTTTTACAGATCTACAAATCCCAACGCCTCGACCTCCCGACTCCGGTGCTGTCACGCACCACCGCTGCACGACACACAGACTTCGCCGCCGTCGCCGTGAGAACTCGCCTCCACCGATGAAACCTTACGCTCTGTAGAAAGAGGAAGGTACTTGACCGCTCTTTTTTAACGAGTTCACTTCATTATAAAAAAATTGGGGCCTATATTTACCTTAAATGTAAAATAAAATTAAGTCGACGTTTTAAAGCTAAAAGTTTCATAAAATTAATAATATTTAAAATATTTTATCTATCAAAAATAAATACTAGAAAAATGACAAAAGTAATGAAAAAGATTATACATATTTATATATACTAAAACGATTCTATAAAGAGGCATCCATTTAAAAATTTTGCCTTAGGCCCCGAGATTCTTTGGGCCGACCTCACCATAGGATTGACATCAAAATGATTTAAATCACATCAAACACAGATGCCCTTCTTCATCTTTGAGATGCCATCAGGCTTTACTCGAGATGTCATAGAATTAAATTTCCATCGAACTGCCATCAGACATGGTCGGCTCACATCGGGTAAATGCCCTAACACAAACGAAAAGTTGTGTTAATCGATGCATTCCTCTGTCCAAAAATCACCTGAGTAGAGATGTAATGCAATATTCGAGACATGTTTCCACACCTCGATCTAGTTTTGGCCTTGACTAAGGTGGATAAGGGTTTTCTTTGCGTAGCAATGAATAATTGCTTAAGTGTTGTCAATTTGTAAGTACGGGAGAGAAAATAAAGTAGAATGTTGAGTGTGTGTGACTATAAATAGGATACTGGAAGAGACGATTAAAGTTCATTTCTGCCCCATAGATAATTTTGGATAATTTGCAAAAAAACAAACTTGTTTTTCTTTCAATTTCGAACATCTTAAGCTACATTTTTTAAAAATTCTTGGGGTATGTCAACCCAATTTTTCCTTCTATTATTTATTGCATTGAACATAAGATAAGTGGAGGTAGATATGGTTTTGGAACCAAAGTGTCTATAATTAAATCAAATTGGGTGAAATGATTCTTCTTGAATTTAAAACCATAATTGTAACTGATAGAAATCAATTCAGTTTGCTTCTTCGATTTCAAACGATTAGAACCGATTAATTTTACTTTTAAAGAAAAAGAACCAATTGATTTGAAGTATATATTCTTTTTTTCGGTTTATGGGGCCGGCTTCGACGACTTTATAACCCAAATTATGGGCCAAAACTTAAATATTTCAATTATAAAAAAGATCAATGAAAATCATATGTTATGCTTTAAATACCACAATCCAATATAAAACTGTAAAGTTTGCAGTTTAAATATTACAACACATTCAATTATGGTTTGGTTCTACCAATATAACTATAACTGATAGAAATCAATTTGGTTTGATTCTTCGATTTCAAATTATCAGAACCGATTAATTTCAGGTATAATTAGTTCTCGGTTAATGGGCCGACTTCAACGACTTTATGAAAATTATACGTTATGATTTAAATATTACAATCCAATAAAAACGTAAAGTTTGCAGTTTCAACATTACAACCCATTCAATTCCGGTTCGATTCTACCAGTATATCCAGCGGTTATGTGTTTTGAGAATCAAAACCACGCTACAACGATGGCTCCCTCGGAATCAGAACCAAAACCGAAACACCATTCACGATTCTCATTTTCTTTGTTTCGGTTCGGCTCTTATCGGCTCAATAATCTTGATGGGCTGGCCCAACGCCATGCCTTCTCTCCTTGCAGGCCCAGCAAGACCTAGGCCGTCGCGATCGAGCGGCCCAGCCCAATACTCACAGAAGCAGTAAAACGATGACTGATCTGGACCGTCGGATTAGTTTGACTTCGGACGGTGGAGATGTCAGGAAATTTTTTTGCCTTAAGAAGGCGTGCAAGAATCGGATACGAGCGAGACCCGTTCCCGAATTAGGGCTTTTTTTGTAGCCCTAACCGCTCTATAAATGTCAAATCCTTCACTTCTTCGAAGCTATGCTCTGTTTTCTCCGCAGAGAAGAAGAGCCATATTGCAGGTTTGTGAGTGATTCTAACTATCAACCAGACCTCACCGAGCAGGTGCGGTTCTCAATCGAATCGCCATAGCCATCGATTCTCTGTCTCTCAATCTGGTCGGTGTTAGATTCACGCACAAACTCGCGATATGTCTTTTCGTTTTCACGTTTCTCGAATTCCAGGTTCGTTCTTTGCTCATCGATTTTTGATTGCCGGTTTGGGCTCACCGATTTGAGTCCAAATCTGGAGAATTGGTTCGAGCTCAATTTCAAATCTGGTGTTCTTGTGATTGTTTTTTGTTTCAGATTGTGTTGATCGTGAATTTGTTGAATGAGCTGTTGTGAATTTTGAATCTGTACTGTTTTATTTGCAAACAAATTGTTGAGATTTGTTGGTGCCATCATGATTTGAGGAAGATTTTGCAAGTGTTTGCTCTGTTTTCTCCTCTTGTTTATGTGTGGTTCTGCTATATTGGATCTGATTTGTGTTTTTACTGGACTGAATCTGAATAGATATAGCATATCATTTTTGAGTCAATGAAGATAAGATTCAATCTATATTGTTTGTTGATAAATTGAATTCTAGGAAAAAAATAAAGAGATTTTCAATTTCCAAATTGAAAGCATTTAGTTTGGAATGAATTTAATTTGTTTATTATGCAAGACTTGGTGATTCTGATATTGAAGAACTATTTAGTTTCACCAAATGTGTATCTGAATTTCCTTTATGAAAGAACTGTTTTTTTAAAGTTAATAGAGTATTTTTTTTAATAAATAACAACTAATCCAATATAAAGTCAAATTGAATATTCTTAACCTACTAAATAAATTAAAGTGTGTCAGGTCATCAAAACATAAACTATTTTATTTGTATATTGTAGGGTTAGTATTTTAGGAAAAAGTTGATTCTGTTTTGGGTTATGTTTTTTTAATGTCTTTTTATGTAGCATTAGCATGAAAAGTGATTGTGGCTTGAAATAGGATGTCACTTCAATATGTGGAAAACTAGGCATGTGTTTAGTACAGAATCAAGATTATATTATCGATTTACCAAGTTCTCACCTGATTAATTCGGTCAAAATTAGTTTACTTTCTTTTCCATATATTAATTTCTTATATATGATTTAAAATTATGTTACTGTCAGTGATTATAGTCCTCATCACCTCCAAGTGAAGTAGTCAAGTGTTTAACTTGTTATGTTATTTTTTGAAATATGATTTATGTTTTTTTTATAGAGAAAACAGAATAATTTTATTAAATTGTTTGTAATAGGGCAACAAAACTTATATCCCCAAGCCATTGAGCCATCGCCCACAAATAGCAAGTGATCTTATAATAAATTATCTTATAACCTGACTAAAATATAAACTAAATTTCTCAATTTTTATTCTGTAAAGATTCTTATTGTAATTAATGATTTATCTTCATAGTGTCTCTGCATAATTCATGACCCTAGACTTTTTTGCTTAATTTATACTGAAGTTTTTATAAAACAAACACTTATTTATTTTGTTTACAACTGTTTTATAGTGTCAATTAGATCTTTTATTTATGAAAATATCCATAGAACGAGTTTGTAAGTACTTCAAAATTCAATTTTGACCAGTTTCGTGTGGTCTAGGTCATTTGATAACTTCTTTTTTAATAATGCTCAAAGAGAAAATTTTGGCTTGACCCCACAACAAACTTTACCCAATTCTAGGTTTTGCTGATGTCTCTTAATCTTTGGCATGTTTGGTAAGCAACCCAGATAATGCATGTGATTAAAGGTTTATCTCTGTTGATTTATTTTTTTATCGGCAATAACATTGGTGTGTCAATTAAAATTATATTGACTCTATAATTAATTAAGGCCTCATTTATGTAAAATAAATATATTTTTTAATCAAAACATTTCATTCGTTCAAACTTGGTGGGACTGTTTCTGCGAACAATGACTAAGCATAATGCAAAGTCTCCACCTCGACGGGAGGGAGAAATATCCAACAAACATAAGCGGCTAATAAACAACAAACACAAACTAACTAAATAGGGAGCGAGTTTTTAAGGTCCCATTGGACTAAACTCAGTTCATATTTTTTTTAAAAGTATAAATATAACTTATATTTAATTTTTTAAAATAAATAAAAAAGGTTTATGATATTCAAAATAAATAATCTACCAGAACTAATTTAGAAAAACATATTTTTCCTATAAAAATTTACGAAATTCCCATGAAACTCATATTTAATAGATGTTGATTTCTATTCAGTTCCAAAATTTGAATAAACTACTATAAGAAAAAGTAAATAAATCGAACAGTCTAGTTGAACTCAGACGTGCTTGCGTATTTTTCTTTGAGGCAAACTTGAACCTATATTCGTTAACCTATTCGAGCCCAACTAAATTTAAACTAAACGTTTTTTTATGAATAGAATTATAATCAACAACAATTGTTTGAAGAAAAATAACTTCGTTTTACCACAATTTCATTGATTTTTATATTTTTTTTAACAAATGACTCATTTTTCTTTCTTTCGTTTTGGGTCTCAATATAAGTTGGGCTGTCAGTGCTCATAACTCATGTGTTTGTCTGAATCCGCCACTTTTCATTAAGGTAAGAAGTTATAGCAGACCAATTCTAACATCACCAACGCTTGCTTGACCAATTGGTTAAGCGCTAATTGATCTTGAGTCTAAATGTCCTGAGTTCGAGAGCCACGTTGTGGTATCTCGCCTTTATGTCAAATTTCTGTTGGGCCCCTCTCTCCCGGTGGGAGCCAAGTGGCAAAATATGTGTGTCTTTAGCCCATTATTGATACAATAATCTTAAGAACTTTTAAGAATCACAAGTTGAGTGTTGTCTTGCTCATCATCATCACATAGTCGAGCTCAAATCTTGATACAGTTTACCGATAAATAAGAAAAAAAAAGACCAATCCTAACATCAAATGTAAACTGTCCATATTGGCCAGGACAAACACTATTAAAGAATCTCAATCCTACAAACATAGAGAGTGGAACATAAATATTGTATCTCCTCTGATCCAATTTTATTATGGGCATAATGATACATGTGCACTGAATATGGAAAAAGGTGAAAGAGGAATCATCCAATTCCAGAGTGTGTTTGGATGAGTTATAGGTGTCAAGCTGGTGGTGGTTTAGAATTTAGGAGGTGTTGGCTTGCTAGAGGAATCATGTGGGTGCATGTTCATTGGAATGAGAACATGCCAAAAGCAACCTACAACCTAAGCTCTTGATGATCAAACTTGGCCTATCATAAGTTAGGGGGTTAAAAATTAGCTAGAGAAATGTTAGTGTTAAGACTCCTGGTCACATATTCAAATACTAGACTAGTTGTTAAGATTACAAATTCAAGTACTTGACCAATTGGATAAACAAATTTTACAAATTCAAGTACTTGATCAATTGGATAAACAAATTTTTAATTCATTTTAATTAAGTAATTCAATATAACTATGAAACTGTATGTTATATAACATGTGTATACAATCTGACTATCCTAACTATTAATTTAATACAACTCACTCGCTAAGATATGTGGTTAATTTTGGTTATTTTTTTATGGACTCTATAAAAACTAATTTTAACTTAACCTCTATCCAACACCTGTTTGAAAGCAGGTGAGAGACTCAGAAGATAGAGCCCATATTGACCAGCCAGACAAGTCATTGGATAAAATTAACCACCTTGCTAGGAAAAGTTAGTTCTTTTTAATTTCAAAAAACACATAGGGATAATACATAGATAAAGTGAATCACCCACTAAACCAACTTATCCTCAAATTTTTACAAAAATAGAAAAATGGGCATTTATTTTGTATTGAAGAGGATACATGTATCATCCATAATGCCACCAACCCTTACCTTTAACCTCTTATAAAATGCATCAACTTCTATCATTCCATCATTGGGGTCTTCCATTTCTCTCTTGTTTTTGCAACTAAAGCTGCTAAAATTCTAAAGTTTTGGAAGGTGAAGCCAAGAGAAAGAGAGGAAGGAGGGAAGATCCACCCGGAAGAGGGTCATGAATGGTGGACATCATGTTCATCTCAAGAGCAGGAGGCTCAGAACAAGGTGTTTGGTGAAAACAAGAGCAAGCAAGAAGCTAGCTAGTGGCAATGAGATCGAAAGAAGGATCGGAACACTAAAGAAGCTGGTGCCAAAGGGCGAGTCTACGGGCGTGGATGGACTGCTTAGGGAGACAAGTGCTTACATTTTGTCCTTACAGATGAGAGTACAAGTTATGCAGATTATGGTTAAGGTCATAGCAGGTTCCAATGAGTGATGAATTAGTTTTCCTGGTAAAGGATATTGGTATTGGCATATATATATATATTGCTCTCTTTTTCGTTCGATTTTATAGGTTGTGGTTGTTATGGCCATTGAAGCTGGGATTGGAAATATTGTCAGTATAAATTTTGCAAGCTTGGATCAATTTGTTGTGGACTATTATTGATAACTTATTAATCTATTGTCTGTGTAAGTTTTGCAAGCTTAGGTCAATGAAGCTTATGTCAATTTGTTGTGTGAAATTCTTGTCACTTTATTTTTCAAATGGTGCCATGTCTATCAAGCATTTTGCATAACCTCTTGGGATAATAACACTTTGTTACACGTAACTATAGCGAAATGATATTTTCATACCCTAATTAATTTTCTTCTTTTTAGTGCCATGACTATTTTTATTGAAAACTTACCCCTGATTTTAATTTCAATTCTGTCCGATTTACCGCAGACTGGTAGTGGACCGGAATTGAATTTGAACTTGGTTCAACTTCATAATGGACTGAGCTAGGTCATTGGAGCTTGTGGTGGTGGTGGAGAAGGAGAGGAAATTGGGGAAGGTGGTGGTGGGGTAAAATGGGAAGAGAGAGGGTTGTGGTGGTGGTGGTGGAGGAGGAGGAGTTGCAGAGGAGCCATTTTTGTATAACTCGAAAGGTTAACCACAATTCCATTATGAATTTGAACCAAGTTCAAATTCAATTCCGGTTCACCACTAGTCCGCAGTAAACCAGCCAGAATTGAAATCAAAATCAGAGGCAATTTAGGTATTTTAGGCATGTTATGGGTAAGTTGTCAATCAAAATAGTTTACTAAAAAGAGAGAAAATTAGTTAGAGTATGAATGTATCATTTCACTATAGTTAGGTGGAACAAAATGTCATTATCCCTAACCTCTTTTTCTAATGGTTTGTTTTTGCCAAATTTGTGTATTTGTAAAAAAGATGACAAACATGCCCTTCAAATTAATTTTTTTTTGAAAAATCAATATAAAAGAAAATCAACTCGAACTCATATGTTTTTTCTTTTTACTATGAACATATCTAGATCTAAAGTCTCAAGAAATGACATGATATTAATGATGGTGCGAGAGAGAATAAAAACAGTGAGAAACTCGAGTTAAAATAAAATTTAAAAATAATAATTTTAAGGGAAGTTTCTTCATTTTTGGTCAAATATACGTAATTTGCAAAAAAAATGGTAAGTTTGAAACTATTTTCTTGCAAAAATAAAAAAGTTTAAGGCAACTTTTCACAATTTATCCGGCTTTGTGCCTGAGTCCAATTTGCTCCAATTCACTCACAGTTCTGTATCTTTCTTGACTCTTGAGCTAAGATGTTAGTGTGATTTATGTGTATGATACCGAACTTGTTCCAATACTGAAAGAAATTAATCAAAAGCAGTTCATCACCAATTTTTGGGAGAGGGTCCTATATAATGACAGTATGTGAAGAGCCAGAAGGACTTTAAATTTAAATTAGATCATATGAGATCTAAAATATGAATTTATTAGGATGAAACAGAGTTTTAAAATATTGTTCTTACTTGTTTTGGGCTCAGATGTAAGGACTAACAATGTTTTTAACACTTCCAGCAACTCCTCAATATTCTCCCATTTGCATGAGATGGAAAATAAATCAATTTAATTGTATATAATTTCCATTGAGAGGTTTTAATCTCAGTTTCCACCACAATAATAATTTTTTCCCTGAATAAACTTCTATGATATGTAAATAAAATAATATAATGATTTGAGGCTCATTTTCAGAGGGGATGTTGTGGAATAGAATTATTTGGTTGAGTACATGATGATATCAATATGGATGAGTATTATGAAAAAAATTCAAAATTTTCTAAAACAATAACCTTTCAACAAAAATTATATATTAAATTAAATTAATAAAATCTAGATCAACTAAAAATCTTATTTCAAAAAAAAATCTTATTTCACCCACACATATAGTAATAAAATCATCAGATGGCAAGTGACATCTCCTTGTCAACCCATTTTTTGTTAATGTAATACAAGGGTGTAAATGGAAGATGATATGTTGTAACCAAGATTTGTTGTATCCTTGAGTTGGCTTTCAACAAATACTCATAATAATATAGAGTTAAAAATGATTTGAGGTAATTAAAAGAAAAATTAAAACTTGAGATACAAAATGCATGGGAGAATTTGTGATATTATTTCACTTCAGTCTAAAAATTCGTTCATGTATTTTTAATTGATTGTTGACATTCCTACGAGAGTGATGAAAATAGGGGTAGATGAGACCCTATTAATAATGGAGCCAAAGCCCGACTCTAGGCCTAATAACAGAAGTCCGAGAAGAGTACATCAGAAGATACTTGGGGTTAATGTGCATGCCTTAGGGAAGCACAATTGGTGAGGGTATCAGAGCGTCGTTATCGAATCCACACGAAGACGCACGCCTCTAAGCATTAATGTCGCCATGAACCAAGGCGCCGCCGACACCAATACACGAGTGTAAATACTATGAACACGGCTAGTTATCTTTCTTTCACAAATTTCATTCACATAATCAAACACTATTAAAATTAAAACTATAACCAATTGAACAATACGATAGCACTAATGACAAAAACATTCATCTTAAACACGATAACAAAATTCTCATTACATTTCAATGTTTTTAAAAACTCAACTTTTATAACTTGTCTTGATTATATTCTCATCATAGTAAATGCCATATGAATTGGCGTTGGAAAGAAATATCCACGATTTTTTTTATTATTTTAAAATCTTAATTTCATTAGTATGAAATAAAGTATAAATCATCATAACACTTTCAAATGAGAAATTAATTTTGAAAATACAATCTACATTCAAAGAATTTGTTTTGAAACTGTTTTAAAATATTGTGTAACTTAATCATTCATCATTTTTATTTATGAAAACTTAAAAAAACTACAGCAAGACCCTAAAACATACCCAAATAGCCAATCTTCCATTTTGTTGATCAAAATTTTATTAATAATTTTTAAACATAATTATCGGCAATTATCCATATAAAATATTATTTAACCGTCCAACATATGTTTTCTTCTAATCATATATTTATTCATTTATCTCACGCAACAACAATAAGTATAAATTGTCTACTAGAAAGATTCTGAAAACAAAAACATGAGAAATAATTTACCATTTACTCCTCACATTATATTTTATTATTAACCGGCATACAATTAATAGAAATCATTAGGGTTCTTAGAGTGAGGAAATATCACAATACAAATATAAAAATGAATAAAATTAAAGAGGGAAATTTTTTAGATAATATAATCATCTTCTTCTGACGGGTGCTCCAGCTCCTAGTCCAGCAGCTCCGGCATCCATAACCCCACTTTGATCCGCGAATGTCCTGTAACCAAACAACTCGATTGTTCATACATTATACCTATTATACAAAAAGTAATAATCTAAGTGAATATTATTAAAGAAATGTGATACTGAGAATACAAAAATTGAATAATCTGTTAAACTTGTGAAATATATTAAGTTGGTCACGTAATCCAAGTTCTATATAAGTTTGATAATACATCATACATGTAACTTATGTTAAAGACATATTCATATGGTGAATTATAAAGTTAAAATATGATGAAACGATCAAAATAAATCAAATTATAATACTATGATACATTTAAGAGCACAAACTCATAAACTAGTCAAATGTTTGATTAACAACATAATTAAATTAAGACTAGTTTATGAGTGTTAGTGGAGAGGATGAGACATTGATATCGCATAGACATCTAAACATTCAAATATATAGATATTTTAATAAAGAAAATTTAATTTATTGTTATGACCCTTACGCTG
>JAYMTP010007949.1:0-10509 GCA_036897365.1 Geranium brycei | reverse complement strand
GATCAACTCTGCGATCAATATGGAAATCGCGAATCCTTGAACATTCAAGTCCTCCCAGCTCATCAACCCATTGACGCTAGAGACCCCCCGTTTCCTCCAAGTACCGATCCCAATGGGACACCCAGGTGACATATTGAAGCTTAAGAAATCCAAGACCCCCAAGTTCGATATGCTTACATAAATCTGCCCACCGACGCCAGAAAACTCCAGTTCCCTCCAAGTACCGATCTATCAACCAACCAAAACCACAGAAAGCATATCGCCAGAGTTTTCTTGCCCTACCTCCGATAAGCCTCGTCCCAATCTGTCTGCTCTCACTGCCCCGATCACCACCATTCCCGCAACAAGTTGTTCGCCTGAGCTTCTCTGTCCATCCACCACTAGCCCCCTCCTGGACTCAACTCCCCTCATAGATAATATCAAAATAATACCCTCACGATTTAACCATCGAATCCCCCGACACACAGCCGCAAATCAGCCCCCTAAACCAGCCCCAAATCAGTCACAAATTAGCCCCGAAACCAGCCCAAACCTGCTCTGCTCCGCTCTAACAAACGAGGCAACCCTAATCGCAGATGCGAGAGCATCCTCCGAACTCCCCTTACGAATCGCGAACTGTAGTCGCAAACCTCGTCAACTGGGACGAAAATCCTAAACGCACAGAGGAGTAAGGACAGACCGCGACGTTAACACGCACAGACGCGTTAAACGCATGGAGGCTATTAGTTTCAGCTATTAACTAATAATAATAATAATAACATAAATTTCAAACCAAACTACAAACACTGTAAAACATATGTAAGTAACATCAATTTTATAAGGAAAAGACACGCTTCAAGTGTAAATCATGAAAGACAATAAAAACATGACAATTTCTTAAAAGGAAATGAGTTTCGTCAGGAGGAACGGTTAAACCACCAAATCGAAGAATTCGTTGAATCACCAAAACACTTCATCACTATCAATCTTTTCTTCTAATTTCCTTGAAAAAGTTACGAAGAAGCATTCTATTATAAACTTTCTGACAAACCATAGCCGGCGCAGTTTGGCCATTCTATTAAGAACATGATTGTTTAGGTTTCGGAGTTGGTGGTTGGAGATGAAACAAGAGATGAGAGAGTACCATGATTTACAGACCGACCTGCACCGCAATATCGACTTTGCCGGTAATCGAATGAATATCTCATTCCATATCTCGGGAGGAAGAAGGTCACCATCACAGCCTGCCATTGTTGTGTGTTTCTGCGTCTTCAACTTTTTCCTAAACTCTATATGCCTACTTTCGTGATTGATTTTGATCAACTATAATATTTATAATCGTATATGGTGAGTGGTGACCTAACTTCTATCAAAATTACAAATATACCCTTTTACCTCCTAATAGTAGAATTTGTAAGGTTGGGCACGGTTTTGAAATCGGACTGAACTGACCAGAGACCAAAGTGAACCAGACGGGGCCATCCAATTCCCAATTTTTGGGGATCAGACCCAAAACCATTATGTAAACAGTTGGTTCATTTTTTATCACGGTTCTCTCTGTTAAGATAATAAATAACCAAGAAAGAATATGTTAATTTCCATTGAACCATAAATAAGACAAGTGCATTTTTGTATCACTTTCTTTACATTAAAACTAGACTCTCCTTGTAAAAACATAGCCTTGAAATATATTCTGTATCCGAAAAGACAACTTTAAATTTTTTACCCTCGTTAATGTACAAAACCAAGTCTCGTTTGTGCTCGACGTCCTGCTCAAAATTTCAATCACACTGCATAAGAATTTCACCATTCCCCCATAAATAGAATCCCCGTGGCCAAAACCGACCACGGGGCAACCCCTGAGCATCATCGTACGTGTCATGGTTCGAAACTCTAGTCCAAGATTCTTTTACACCATACTCTTTCATGGCCCAAACCGAGAAACTCCCCAACATATCAATATATTCACAGTTCCCCATCTTCCACAATATCACATAAAGCAATCCGTCGAGAGTCACACTTTTGATACTGTGAATCTTCCCGTCTCCAACGAATTCAGCACAACTAGGCAACCTTATTTCTCGAAAAACCTCGTCCCTCATGTTAAAGGACAGTAAAAAGTCATCGCATCGCGCCCAATGAAGACACCCTGTCGAGGTAACAGTCTGAATGAAGGTGTTGAAAATCCCAATCAACATCCCCTTCGTGCACCGTCGGGTTAAAAATGAGCCTCCAAACGCCTTTCCTCAAATCAAAAACCTCACACACCCGAGAAAAACGATCACCGAATCTTCCTTTCACAACCCACAAGACCTTGTAATCACGAGTCTTGCGGTTGCGGTCGAATCCAAACCTTATTCGCACGTGTTTCCATTTCTCTTTAGTTTCTCCAAAGGGTCGGCATTTTTCATTTTCTTTATTTGCATAATATATCTCCAGATCTTCGCGCATATCCGTAGGTTTCCATAAAGCGATGATTTGAATAAATGCTGAATGTTTCCTTTTTGAGCTCAGTCTTCTGTCTGCAAGATGTTGCAGATATTGTCTTTGACATTTCGTTCGACATCTTTCGTTGCCTAAAAAAATGTGCCAATATACTTCGTAATAACACATCTCTCTCTTTTTTTAATATATTATTTTTATTCAATAAAGAAAAACTTCTAGCTCCTCCAAGATAGATCTCTTGTTAACACGTGTTATTGAGAGACAATTGAACGTATCTCTTGATAGTCAAACTAGTGGTAGTGAATGTTAAATGGACTAACAGGTGAGTATGCAAGGTGATTTGAGCCCATGACATTATATGTTTTTATAGAACACAAGATTAATAACTTATTAAGTCATTCGAGTCATAATGACCTACAATGTGTATATATTAGGCTTCATCTTTTCTTCTTTATACGATTGATAGTCTCAACCAGAAAGAAAGTAGTAATATTAATTCAAACCTAATTTAAGTTCATTAAATGTTAACCCCTAACTTAACTTAGCTCCACACTTACATCAAACAGATAACACACTAATATTCAAACTCCATTTTTTGTTAGTAGATTGATCTCCATAAGGGGCAGGGCAGCTTGTCCTATAATATAAAGGTACTGATTAATTGAAAAAATGTGAGGGTAATGGAGCAGTTGGGTTTGGGGGGGACCCCAAAAACTGAAAGGCATGGGCAGTGCTTGTGGTTCCCCCACAAACATCCCACACTGTTCCTTTGAGAGACAATCAGCACCTATCACAGCACTGCAAAAATCAAATGACCTCTCTACTCAAAATGGGAAATAAAGGGACATCTCAATGGCACACCCTTATGGGCCTTTCTCTCTCTATCTCTCCACCTTCATAGCTGTCTTTCAGATAAGTAGCCCTCCTAGGAAACAAATTATCTCCCCCCATCTCCTTGTATTTATGTATACATGGTTCCACTTTCTCTAATCAATTCAACATTCATTGCTCTTAATACAACTTTATTACCACCATACCAAATACTTACCAGAGATATAGCTGTGCAATAATTCAAACCTTAACTATATTATGAAAACTTTGTATTTCTAATCAATCCAATCCACCCAAAAACCATAATGAGCATTAGATCCATCATCAATGTTTTGTAGAAGAGCCGTAATAAGTAGTAATAATAATTGAATAAATTTGATTTATAGATAGCCCCTACATTTAATGTTATAAGATAAAGGGTACGTTGAATCTAATTTTTAATTTTACATACATCAACTACATATAAGTGAAATCATATGCAAACTGGGTAAAAAGTACGAACTCTTCGAACTGGAAGAAAGTGAGTGTGAACTGATGTAAACACAACACGTCTGGTAGAAAGTGAGTGTGAACTAGTATAAATAGATGGATCCGGTAGAAACACAGAAATGAATGTGGTGTAAATTCAATGTCACGTGTCGCGCGTTGATATAAATCTCGTCAGATGAATGACTCTCGTGCAGTTCGGATGGTTCGTATTTATAACCAATTCGCACTAGAGTGCATTCCTATATATAATACTTTTATCACCAAAAAAAATAATATACTAAAACATTGAATGATATGTCACGTTTGATTTTTACATATCACGAAATAAATAAAATTTTACTTTTTCTTATTTATTATTGTTGTCTATTTAGACATGTAATTGGGCATATATATGTACCCTTAGACTCAATAAAATAATCAAGCAATTAAACTCTTCTTTATAAATATATAAGAGCTAACCAAGTTAATCCTTAGTTAAACATCAATCCATCTTGCTTGGTTCCGCTCACTCAGCGATATATGCTTCCGGCAATGTATGACATATTTGATGACATAATTATTTTTGGTTTATATTGTCGGCTTCAAGATGAGTTGTGTATTACACAATCAACTCATGAATTTGGTTTGAATCATTGGTCTTGAGACGCATGTTAATTTGTACTATCCACTACAAGATGTTAACGTTTCTATAATGACCATTTTCGCAAGTTGGACATTACCAACATTCATGCTCCAACGTAAAAGAGAGCATTGTACAGTGATTCTTACCGATCAATCAAGAAATCAAATTGCCTCTTATCTTTAGTTTCTTATTTCATTTTTACCTTATACACATTAAATAAAATAAATATTAGTGCATAACCTAATGTTATCAATTTAGGTACATATATGTATACGTATCTTTAAACTTAATAAACTAATAAACCCATATTCAAATTTTATTCAAATCTCAAAGGGCGAAGATTAACCACTGACCTCAAATAATAAATAAATGAAAACCCAAAGGCAAATAAATAAAGAATAAGAAAAGAGATACAAAAGAAACAGAACAATATTATGGAGGGATAAATAAGATATAGAGCAAAAACAAATGACTATTAAAAATCTACCTTAAATATCGAAACCACAATTTAATTTAAGGTAATAAAGACTTGTAGTTATACATGTAACATGTCCGATAATATGCTACAAATACAAGGTAATTGTGCAGATGCTGTGACAGATGTGTGTGTTCTACACTAATTTATATAATAAATATATTTTGGTACATACATGCATCAAACCAATTCCTATACCATCATCATGTGGGCACATTTCCAGAACTTCATTCTCAGTATAGGTTGCTCTAAACCATCGACACATGTTAAAGACTTCGACATTCACCGGCACATGTATAATTATGGGGGACACCAATAATGAAATATAACATTAATTATGCCTAGCAATATTTTTATCTTAATATATATTATGTTTTTTTTGAAATATTTTGTTTTAATTACATCATATCTTAAATCTATTATTTTAACTCTTTTTCATTCTGATTAGAAGGGAGTTCAAAGTCTGAACTTCTTCATCAATAATGTGAGGCTCAAATTTTAAATACCCCTTTGAGACTTTTTTTGAGATATCAATTTTTAATTAACTACACTAAATATCTTTTTCCAAAGTTCAACTCACTTGAAAACATTAGATTGATAGGCAAAGAAAAATTATATTTATCAAGAAAAAAAAGAAAAATGTCATTTAAATTATTACACTTTTGTAATTTCTTATTTTATTAATGACAAAAATGTGATGTAAAATATGTGTATTTTTACAAAAATAATCTTAAGTTAATAATTAACTTTTTATAAATATTTGTTAACTTCAAAATAATTTAACGAAATTATAAAATTTTATTATATAAATTTAGTTGAAGATAAAAACAAAAAATTGAAATATTTATTTATTTGTTTCTTAAAACAATCTCTTTTTCAAGTGTAATTTTATTATTGTTTTTGTAAAAATACACTTAGTTTACATAAAAACAAAGTTCACATTTTATGTTATTAATAAAGAAAATACACAATACCCTTTTTTATAAAAAAATGTTTTTTTTTGCTCAGCGAAAAAATAATGATGTATAAATGAGCTTGCCAAAGGTTCCAAGAAGAAAACAAAGGCAAGAAAAGTGATACATGATACAAATACAATGCTCAAAATGAAAATACGGATAAATGAGTGAGATAATGATTTGAGATGCAAAAAGGATTGCAAGAAGGATAATGCATAGGCTATCTTGCCAATAATAGTTGTAGAGTTTGGAAGTTGTTGATGTAAACGAAGCCATTGAAACCATAATTAGCAGCATCGTGGTTTGAGATGAGATGAGGCCATAAGAAGAGAAGGACTTTGATGGATTAAGAAGAGGCACCCTGGTAAAGGAAGTGCCCCCATACCTCATGAGTCCAAAAGCACTGCAACAGGACATGATCTGATGACTTAAAAGCATCAAAAGCCTTTAGGCAGAACTAATGATCTATCTGAGTTTTGATTCTGTAGCATGATGAAAGTTTTCCTTTTTTGAGACTGATCGCACTGAGGAATTTGAGGAAAGAACTCGTAGTTGATTATTCTGTGGAGTTGGCCCTGTTTCTAGTCTCGACTTGCTCGATTAACTTGATCATCAGCTTATCAGGAATGTTACATGTAATACCGAGATCCTTGCAAACTGTCCATGTGCGGATAGCACTTTCATGGATGTCTGCGATTGAGATTGATTGCTGTTGAGTTTGGGTATCCGGGATGGCTGTTGAGGTTTCGGGACAATTATCTGGTTAGAGGTTGTTGCCGTTGAATTGTGAATAGGGATTTGATCTTGGGAATTTGAAGAGATCCCTTTCAAGGGTTAAGAATCTGGATTGTTGGGAGGAGGGGATATTATTGAGGGCGTTGAGGTTTCTGTAGTTTCTCGAGGCTGAATTTGAAATTGGATCTGTGAACGAAGGAGCGGGGTGGGGATTGCATTCAATGATGATTCAAATTCTGAGTTTTCAGAGGTTTTCGGGAGAACATATTGAACATGATCTGGAATTTGTCGGCCTGAGATTTCCTCCAGTTTGACATTGAAGATAGAACCTCGAAGAATTAATTCGACGCACTCTTTAATCTCCTATGGATGTCTTGTATGGATAAGCACTATCGTTTGCTGTAAATTTGCTCTGATTCTGAAAACAGGATGAATTAGCTGAATACTCCCTGCAAAATTGGCAATATTAAAAATTGATTCAATCGTCCAACCGATTGTAAGGATTCCTGAAATATAAAATTCACTTGAAAAACCCTCCGTTGATACCCAGATCTCTATTATCACTGGTGAATGGGAACTAAGAGAAGATTTTCGTCCATTGAAGTGATTTATGATGCTCATAGGTATCAGAGTTTGCGAAGGAGATGAGGAAAACCCTGTCCCCCACCTGATGGACATCCATATCACTAATACCCTCTTCCTTCATCCTTGTCAGAATTAGTTTACTGTTCATATCGTACCCAAAAATTCCAATAATTGAGCCTTTTTTTTTGCTCTTCTATAAGCTTGTTTATCTCACCTCTGTTCATAAAAAATGTTATAGTTTAGACTATATTTTTGTCATTAATAGGTGCTACTCAATTCAATTCTCCGCTAACAGTTAACCAATGACACTCAAGAGAAGGAACACTCAATCCCAATGGCAAGTCTCAAATAAGTGAGATACTAGAAATTGAACACCGTGCCTTTGTTTCGAGTAGCACAAAACAATGGACGAATCTATCAAGCAATGCCACTTTATGGATGTAACATCAAACCTATAATTGCAATTTCCCAATTCCAAGCAAATGACACATATATCGATCAAACAGGTGACACGTGACGTTAGAGTGAGTTCATCAGGTAGTGCACTTCACTCTGAGCAAAGGTCGATTGATCATGAGCTCTTGCGAATTAGAGATCAGTACTGTAGGTCAATTATTAGAGCATCTTCCACATAATTAAAAGAGAAATAATAATAATAATAATTAAATAACCAAATCCCCACATGCATGTCTCTGCATGGTGACCACGTGGAGTGTGGAGATGCCACCTCACCCTTCCACTTTCTCATAAAATATCACCCGAGAAAATCGTGAGATGATTAGGTTCAACACGCAAACATTACAAGCACATGATCGCATCTCGAAAACGACAAAATCATCAACTTACTATTTCAAGAATCAAATCCCATCAATCACATAATAATCATAATAATAACAAACAATATGTATAGCTATTTATGTATGGTCACTAATCCAAAACTACAACTATGCTAAATCAGTACGTACGGGAACTCGAGGGATATTAAATTATATCCACCTTTTAGTTAGTATCATCAATTTAACATGGCACTATTAGTTTATTATTCTTTCTCTCCTCGTTAATTACAATCTTTACAAATACTTGGTCAGTATTCAACATTTTCAACAGTCAAATGTTGGTGTCTAAATTATGAGATAAAAAGTTTAAATTATAGAGATATAGACATAAATTATCGACCAGCAAGCAGAGTCAAAATTAGGAAAAAGAAGTTCAAAGAACTCCATATAAAATAAACGAGTTTAGAAGGTGGGACGATACTCGTTAAAAAAATAGAAAAAATAAATTGTTATGATTTTGGAAAAGGTCACAAAGCAAAAATGAAGAAAGTTGGTCGAAGAAGTATATATAAACAAACTGGTTAATCATTAGTTAAGTACAAACTAAGTCATATATACCGAATCAAATTATGTGAAATAAAAATTAGTGCATAATATATTATTGCTTATTTAAGCACATATAATTAGGTATATATACGACCCTTCTACTCAATAAAATAGTCAAGCTTTTAAAGCTTTTCTTCGTGATATCATAGCTAATCATGTAGATATTTAGTTAAGCATAAATCATTTTGTGGTTATGCGCATTCGTTAATCAGTGCTTCTGGCAGGTATACGCACACGTACATAACATCTTTGATATATTTGTTTTTGTTCTATATTTGCATTCACGGGATAAGTTGTGTATTACACCATTGACCCCAACATTTGGTTTGCTCTATTGGCTAAGACAAGTATTAGTTTGTACTATCAGTCACGAGACAAGTTGTCATTTGCTCTATCAGCTTCGAGATAAATTGTCATTTGCAGTATTGACCCTGATACGAATTGTTACATTTACCGTTGGTTATGAGACATTAATGCTTTCATAGTCCTCTTTACAAATTAGACATGGTCAATACTTTTACTCTAACTTAAAAGGAAGTATTTTGATCCTTACGAATCGAGTGTGCCATAAGATTTGAGTCTAACCATATTATGATGAAACAAGACAACATCAAACTTGCAGCAAGACTTGAACCTAAATCTCTTGGACTTATTTAAAGGTTGATAAAAGAAAGCCTAGGTAATTTTTGTAAGGGATAATTCCAGGTGGTTACACTTAGATATTGCTGTTTTTCAGGTGGGTACTCCTCGATTTTTTTTTTCCAGCTGACTACGCCTAAAATGTGCAAAATTTTCACTTTGCACTTGCCGTCCAATTCCATTAGTTTTTAACATTTTTAGCATGTGAAATGACTAAAATACCCTTGTCTAACATTCTAATTTTCAAACATGTGACATTGCCCTCCTTTTCTCTTCTCCTTCTTCCTCTCTCTCACCTCTCCCTTTATTCTCTCTCCTCTCTCCTCCCTCTTCTCTCCTCCCGTCAATGTGTCCCTGAAGGTTGTTTTGTTGCTAAAGGTTGTTTATTTTCAGAGAAAGTTGTGATTTTTCGAATTTGATCTCCTCATGAAAGAGGAGCTTCTATAATTTGATCTCGCCGAGGAAGATAGAGCAGTTCGTCTACTGGAGGTTTCGGTGCCACTCAATGGTCTACCTACACTCCGAAGCGTCTCCGTACTAGGATTTGCGTCACGAGAGGAGGTAGATGAAGCATCGTCGGTTCTTGTTATATCTACGATGTGCTCGAGATCGTTGTTGCTTTCTATCCTCTCCATTAGTAAAGGGTTTTGGTGGATTTGGTTGTTGCTACTTGATTCCAGGGAAGCAATGGCCATTTAAGTCCGACAACCACGTGAACTTCACATTTATTTATTTTCCCTTCTTGCAGATTCTCGTTCTATACTTGCTAATATGCTAAAATATCACATCAAACACCGTCTTGTGGCCACGAAATCTCACGAAAAGAAACATGTTTTGCTAATCTGCTTCAAATTAATTCAATAGAGAAAGTAAATCTACAATTCAAGTCCTAACTAATATTGATCAAGCACATTGCATTTTACACTTGCTGAGCCTAATTCCAACAATTCAACCCACAAGTCTGTCACAGACCATTCTATTGAATCAATCCTCACACAACCTTGAAATCCAAACCTTCCAAAAAAGAAAATTTTACACACACATTGCATCACCCATTATGGGAATCGAACCAATCCAACACTAAACTTAATCACAAAACATGAACTCAATTCAAAACAATCAAATCGGCTCAACCCAACTCTTCAATTGTACCCAAAATCCAGAACCTCGCTGCCGAATCATCCAAAGCAACCAAAAGTTTCAGAAATTGACTCATCAAACAAAACCCTAAGACGAAATCGAAAGGAAGACCAAAACAATCGAGAGAGAAAGGTACCAAATTGAAGCGGTATCAGCTAATAGTGTAGATCGAATTGGCGATCTGTCACGCCCCAAATTCAGTATCGACCGAACCCGGGACGCGAACAAGGG
>JAYMTP010007948.1:0-10511 GCA_036897365.1 Geranium brycei | reverse complement strand
TCTTTGCATTAAGAAAGCTATCTCTTATTAGAGATCTTGGTTTTTAGAATTGTGTATGGGAATCATATTCCTAAGTTTTAATCACCCATTTATCATCTAATTTTTAGCCTTCTAATTTTAGATCTTAATAAACACTTTTTAAGATACTTCATGGAACCATCATTTTATTCTTCTCCGTACAATATATCTATTAATATATTAAATTATTATAAATATAGTAAGTAAATCTTCAAATTTGGATTTATGGGGCGATAAGAGGTGGTGGGTTCTTAACTTTATGTAATAATAACTAGAATAGAATTGAATTAATTAGGGTAGTGCGAAACTCAACCAATGCGTAAACGGATTCAATTGAAATATTAATGATGATATTTAATGGTACAATCGTTACGTATGATAAAGAGCTAGATATAAAAAAAAATACATTAATCTTCTGCATGTACATTTGTTCTTCTTGATACATGTAATTATAATTTAACAATAAATAGTTTATGGCATCATAATTTGGTCGATATTATTACCATAAGTTTGAGTTGTTTATGTTTCATGAGTCATGACTTTGTTATATCACCAGCCATATGTTATGGAGAATATTGCTTTATTTGATATTTTTTTTATATTTGTTACAATGACAAAGTAACATTTATATTAGGAATAGACTAAATATAATTATAAATAGAAAAATTAGTATATAAAATATAATTAATATGTTCAAATTAGAATTATTTAAATTAAGAAACTAGAGTTGATTTAAGGGATAATTGCAGTATTTTTGTACATCAGTATACTGACACAATGGTCCCCCAGCTTTAGAAAATTTCCCTTCTCTCCACCGATCTCGCGTCGTATAAGATGGTCAGGGAAAATGCCGCCGACGCACTCATGAATATCTAATGCTCCTTCTCAAATATGGAGTATCTCTTATGTCTCTTTGATTCTCGTGCTCCAAATAGCCTTTCTGGTCTTTGAATCCCTAGTTAAACGCCTTGAAATCGCCTTTTAGAATTGATGTGCTCTTCAGGATTTATCAGATTATGCACATCACATAAGGTTGTTGGTTTAAAATTTTTGACATGTCACTGCCAAGACAAGTAGGCCATGACATGTTTCTGATAAGGTTTCTCGCGTTGAGTTGAAGTCACGGTCATAGCGTATGAGGCTGTCATGGCCGTGACATGTACAATGTCACGGTTGTGACAATCCCTTTCTACTCTAATTCTTGTCATGGTTCTTGTCATGGATTAACGTCAGGGCTTGACATCCCAATGTCGCGGTTACGACACAATAACACCATCACCACCATCATCGTCTTATGCAGATGGGATTGCATCAACGTCAAGCGGGTCACTCTTGATTGCGAAGGAGGTTTTCTTGTGTCTTAACATTAGTGTCACACTTTGAAATGAAGGTGGCTCGTATGCACCACCAGTGCCACACCTTGGTCTGGTCTATCTACTTTTGATGATGTTGGATGGACCACTACTAGTGTGCCAATAACTGATGCAATGTTGAATAAGACTTCCAGCAAACTAGAGGGAACTCTTGCAAACTTAAAAGTTTCTTACATTTCTTTAAAAATTTTATCACAATTTTGTGTTTTACAATTTACACTGATTAATGCCCTAAAATTAGAGTAGACCATAGTGCAAGCTCAATTTTGAAGGTGAGTAATATTGTGTCACGTCGCATCAAATGAAACAATGTGAAACGCGTGTACGTTTGTGGGCACCACTTAATTTCTCAGTCGATGACGTTTTCAATTATTTAGACAGTTGTGTTTGTGGGTACCAGTTAATTAAAAGCAGTAATTAATTTGTCATTATATTTATTTTGAGGAATTAAATGGTCGAATTATATGCTGTGAAGTGACCAACCAAACCCACTAATTATTTACATTCACCTTATTCACCTTCTCTCTCTTTTAGTGCCTTTAATGGTTTCATTTATTGGGCACGGATTCATAGGTACCGTGTTTAACGTTTACTGACATATTCATCACTTGGGTTTCATTCCCTACAAACACGCGTGGATAAGAATATCACGACCTATCTCCGACCCATTGCTTAAATTTGACATGTAAGTGTATTTTAGTCTTTTTATAAATTTACAAAATTATCATAACTTGATAAAAAATGTAGCGACTTAAAGTATATATAGTCATATGCAAAACTGCATATACCAAAAATAGGCAAATGAAGTTTTCGTTGTAATTTATCGTGCACGGGTTCATAGGAATCATGTTTAACGTTCACTAAGATATTCATTTAGGTTTTATTCCCTGCAAACATGCATGGACGAGAATCACGATGACGACAGAGTGATTTTGAAGTGAGATTTTTACATTGAGGTTCATATCTCATTCTCATCCCGTTCTTAACGGGATGGAGATTTCTCATTAGATGTTCTCGATGAGAAAGGAGATTTCCTATTTCTAGTTCCCAACTCTAAATATTATTTTTAAAAAATTTGTATTATAAAATATTAATCAAATAAAAGAATTTCAAATATTTTTATTTAAATGAAATATGTATTATATGATATTGATTTAGTTAGAAAAATAAAAAAAAAATTATTTGTGATCGAATATATTTTTCAAATGTTATTTTAATATATCAGGGATACCTCGCACCATTCTCAGCCACATGTAGAAAGTCCTCGCTCGTCCCCAATTATCACCATCCCTATTTAGATAGATCAAGGGCACCAGGTCACCTTCGAGACGAGATATTTTTCCATCCCCGAAATAACCAACTTGAAAATGTAAGTTAAACCATTTCTAAAGTTTAGTGTGAAAAAGTCCTACATTTTTCTCTACGCCCAAAATATCATCATGTAGAAAATAAGAAGATAAAAAAAAACTAAATCGAGCATAATTTGTCAAGATTCAGGCCAATTTGAAAAATAAATAAAATGAGCTTACATATTTAAGTTTGAGCTCGCTTGGAAAAAAAAGTAGTCAAACTAAAATTTGCCTCGACATAGTTCTACTCACATAGATTTTGATATATATTTGTTAAAAACTATGTATAATATTTAATTAAACATTTAGTGAGTTGGTTCGAGAGTCTACCATTAATAAGTTGGGCTCAATTATGATATGTTTATTAAACGAATCTAACATTGGGTATAAACTGAGCTCGGCCTCAATTGTAACAAACGCATACAAAACATTTAAAGAATTAATTTCAAGTAATCACTCGTTAAAAACTCGACTCATTTATGGTTATAATAATCTTGGGGTTTCAATAGAGTAGTGGCCCAACTAAGTTGAATATAGTTTTGCAATACATGAAAGCCCAAGCCAATAGAGATCACAAGAGAGAAGTAACTTCAGTTCCAAGCAATTGTACCTCCATAACAACATATACAGTTTGTTTGGGAAAATAAGTAGGGTCGTTGTTGGGGCTCAAATCTCTATTTCAAGCTTTAATTTTGTAAATTTGATTCAAAATTAGGGTAGTTTGAGATTATTCCGACCAGCAATGAACCAATGTTGGTCGAAAAAAAGTATTACCTACCAGTCTCTATTGAACAACAATTCCCCACCAACCTGTGGTCGGTATTTCAATTCCCGGCCAACTTTATTTCTTTCCCCAACTAATTTGGTTAGTCGGAAAAAACCTAATTTTTAGTAGTGTAATACGATGTGTTTAAGTGTAAAATGCATTAATTGTAACCAAATATATTCAATTCAATTGTAAAATGCATTGTAATTTTCTAAGAGTAAGGAATAGGCATGAAGGCAAGAAATTGACTCTAATTATTTTTTTATAACAAAACAGCTATTATACTGATAATGTTATTATTAGTTATGATATTAATTAATTGATCATGTCTTGAAAATTCATGAGTGGAAAAACAGGAGCAATATTAACTGTCACCAAATTCATGAGTATGTTGCTCCACTCATTCTTGTCCTCTTGTCCAAAAAATCCGGTCCCGTGATGACCTGTCAATGTCCCAACATCTACGACGTCGTTCTGATCCTCCTCGTACCACGAAACGTCATTGTTCGTGTCGTCTAGAAACGACGTGTCGTCGTTGAAGGGCAGTATTGGAATATAATTATTTGTGACGCTATGATCATCGGCCATCGCCTGCCACGCCGTGAGGACGTCGAGGCACGGCGGCTTGAGGGTAGTGTTGGGATTGTTGGTGTTGGAGGAGAGAGGTTTTGGGTCTCTGACCAGGCGAGCCTCGGCCTGTAGCCGAGCGCTCTCCCACTGAGCCATGTGGCTCAGGGTGGCGGTGGCGCAGAGCGACGTCCCAGTGCATGGCTTGTGGGTCACCGGGTCGATCCCCATTTTCTTTAGCTTCTTTTTCAGATGTGTGTTCCAGTGATTCTTTATCTGGTTGTCGGTTCTCTTCGGAAGGTGAGATGCTATAGTAGACCACCTATAAATAACCCCCACAGAAAAATAATTAATAGGAAATTAACCGAATAAGACGGGAATTTATATATATAGTGAATCTAAGCATGGTTAATTAATTGTGACTAGTGAGTCTCTTTGCTATTCATCCAATGGTGTGATATAACTGTCAAAAAGCTCCTCTCCATAACGTGTTCCACAAAGTTGGAGCATAAGGGTACAATATATTTTTCAAAAGTCTTAACATTAACATGACAAACTGTTCGATAAAACTAGAATGTACGGTCAGGGAGTTACGTGTTCTTGTCATATTAGGTTTTGATCATGTTTCCTTTTTTTTATTCAGAAAGTGTACACTAATGTAGCCTAGAAAAAATAATGTGGTGTGTGTTATCTCTCTTTAATAAAATTTGTCTCGTCTGACGGCACACCGTAGTCAATACTTTATCAAAATGCCCAGTTAAAATTTTGGTGTTCTTATCTATTACATTACCTTTATTTCTTTATGTGTAAATCTTTCTCGTTATAATACTTTTGTATGTTTTATAATTACAAAATCTTGGATTAGTAATAATAAGTAATAATCACCTATTTCCAAGTAGAGCATGAAGTTGGAGAATGGTTTGATCTTCTTGCAAGCTGAACTTATCTCTCTTGATGTGGGGGTTTAAGTAGTTATTCCACCTCAATCTACAGCTTTTTCCACATCTCTGAAGACCTTCATATATTGAAAGCAACACATGTTACAAAAATAATATAAACACAAATACCATCTTGTTATATTTATTTTCTCGCAATTTAATTTTTATTGAAGATAACCAGTAAAAAATCTTAAAATGAGGGAATTAGAGGTAGAATTACAATATATTTTTACCAGCTTTTGCGGGCAAGACACTCCAATTTCCATGGCCGTGTTGGTCGATGAAAGCCACGAGCTTCTGGTCTTCTTCAAGGGTCCATGGACCTTTCTTCAACCCTAGCTTCTTCTGATCAGAACATGGAGACCTTCCCATATTGCTTTAGTATAGTTAGAGAGAGAAGAGAGAAGCCCAAAGAAGTACCAAGCTTGATTTTTCAGGTGGTGTTAGGATGGGGATGGGAGATAGGTAGATATGGAGGCTGGCCATTAATTTATAAAGTATCAAAGCAATAAAAAGGGTTAGGCCTTACAAAAGAAAGGTTGTGCCCCACATGCACCCTTGAAATGTTTATCCAAATAATTAGCACATTATGATTTTCAGGGTTTAGGGTACGTAGGGAAGCTAGGTGTAATTTATTACATGCAGTGTTCTCGATATATACACAGACTAGTGTCTTCCATTATTGTTGCTTTTTGCATGTATTTCATAATCCACACCGAAAACAAAAGCTTAATTTGGTATTTTCACACTATATATATTAGATTTCTATTTATGTAGTTGAGGGTTTATGCTGATAATGTTTACAGTAAATTTCTTAATTTTTGTTTCCTAAAGACAAACAAACCATAAATTATATAATGTCGACCAAAATAATAATGAGTCAAGGTTAAACAGATAATTAATTTCTCTCGCACTATGGCCTCTACCTCAGCTGAATGGAGAAACACCGTAACTTGCTCCGAGAACATATTTCCTAACCTTGACAGATCTCCCAATATCCTCGCTCCGCTGAACTACGACCATAAAAAACATCAACTACAAATTGCGGGACACGCCGCAAAACAGCGGGATACACGTCACAGAGCCGAAGACTTACAGCAAACCATAAAATCAAAATAAAGAAAAAAAACAAGCTGATCAACTGAAATTACAAACAACCCAAAGCCTCCATACTGGTCACGGCAGTCCCTCTGCACCACTGGATCTACCCCAGTTTAGGTATGCATATGTCAAAAAATATATTTGGATAGATATAATCAAAATTGTAATTCATATGAGTAATACTTTGCATTAATTATCCCTATATTATATTGAGACATATGTCGACCCAGAAATCTAGAATTGGGCGAGACGTTCGACACTTAGACTCGGGAATAAGCAACCGAAAAGATCTAAGTAAGTCTAAATGGACAGCGAAACAACGAGTAAAAATGGAGAAACGAAAAACTTGCACAAAATAACTCTTATATTCAAAACTGTAGAGAATTTACAAGAAATGGATGATTGAAAATGCATATACATAATCGTCTATTTATACTAGTTCCTACACCTATTTAAAATGTCCTTCTTGATTAAGTAATTGATAAGAGCGTGACACCTCCTACTTCATGTAAGCACGAGCCGCCTACGCGCTTCACCTACCTGAAAGCGTTGTCGTGCTTTCTTCTTTTTCACTAGATGCTCGGCCTTGCCTTGTCGTGCTTGACTTTGCTTTGTCGTTTTTGGCTATGCTACCATGTGCTTACTGGCTTTCATGTCGTGCTTAATGTCGCATCATCTTGCTTAATATTGTCCTGTCGTGATTAAGCAAGTTGCTCGGGAAAATCACACGCCAGGTCGGGACATTACATACAAATACAAAGTAAGTTTGTAGCAGAGGAAGGTGAAAAACCCACAGTATCAATATATATATCCGTTTTCTCGAATGAGACAGCACAGACCGAACCTTCAATTTTAATTACTATGTTCTCATCATCACAGCCACATGTATGTTTTTTGAGTTTCTGCAAAACTCTCTCTGCCACTTGTCCCCCCCCCCCCCCCCCCCCCCCGCGACCTCTTTTTTTTTTTTTGTTTTTGAAAACCCCCCCCTCCCCTCTTCCCCCCCCCCCCCCCCAAAATTTCTGTCATATATGTATACTAATAAGAGCCAGAATATAAGGGCAGCAAATATATATATATATATATATATACCGTAAATTTTTGGAACGAGTAATATTTCCTAAAACATTGATTTCTTTTATCCTTCTTGGAAAATTATTAGTCCTCTTCTTCTTGATACAAGTAACTTTGTTGATATCAAAACATTTCTTGAAAATTATATATATAACGCGTCATTGATCAGAGGGGAGAAGAAGAGATCAAAATTGGAGCGAAAATATCATTGGATTGGTCGATCATTAAAAATAAATATGCGACTTCCGTATTTAGGTGACAAATGAAAACTTCATGAAAAGTTATAATCCTCACCGCGCGTTAGAGCACCTATGCAGCTTCGGCGACGTTTTTTTTTCAACCGAAAGACCGAGTGCTGGTTTCGAGACTTTAGACAACCCAAACATGTACTTTGGGATGAATTCGTTGAGTAATTGATCCAAGATAATCGAGCTCTAAGCCAAGGTTGAGTGTGCTTAATAAAGAAACCTGAGCTTGAATATCCAATATTCTATCAGGACTTGATAACTTTATGAGTCGGTTTATCATATAATTAATTATATACATTTTTAGTTAATACAGGATTAAAATATATTTTTAGTTTTAAATTTGTTTTTATAGTAACAACTCTAAGCGAATTTCTTGAATTTTTACACATTCGAGCCGAGTTTAGGCTTTATTTTAAGCTAATATTAAGCAAAATTAGGCTCAAGTTGACTTGTGTAAAGCCCTAAACACATTATTTATATATATTCAGCTGACAAACATTAGTTTCATAAATTTTATAAATTAAATTTACTTTATAAAAATTGCATTATCGATCGGCTGAGGAGAGGGACAATATTTAATGTAATATTTGATTTGATTTAAGTAAGGAGTGTTTTGTAATATTAGAATCCAATGTAAATTATAATATATATATATATATATATTATGTTTGTAGATCAAGTAACTCGGCCGTTCATGAGGTCGCTAGTTGATTTCGTCAGGGCTCTGATCGTGAGTTTGAGCCCTGACAATTTCCAGACTCTCTCTCTTGTGTAGTTCAGATTGATTTGACTTAATGAGAATCTGAATCGTCTTTATCAAAAAAAAATATTAAGTATGGGCAGCTTACCGTACTCTAATTTATCGAGCTATATATGTTTTGCATAAATTTTCTAGTTTATTACGATATTTAATTAGTACTATTCGAATCACATATATAATATATGCTCACCTACTTTAAAGCACACATTTAGGGTGAATGTTCTGGTGATAGTGTCGATGATATTAATTATTACATAGCGTTGCATTGAAAGTGGCCTGACCTAGAAACTGACGGTTCATAATCATATACATAAGAGGGAAGAACCATGGACACATTCATAATTTGCTATAAATTTTCTAGGGTTCTATATATAGGCTTGCAGGTGTAGGAATCATAATCCAATACTCTCTCTTATGTCACCATATTTATTATGCAGTATTTTAAAAAATGTTAGACCCGTCCGATATAAATCATCAACGCAATATTCTAACGACGAGACTATTAGTAAAAATAACAATTAATCAATCGACGACAAGCTCGTGTCACTTGTCCATAGAGCAATGAGCGAGGGTCGAGCTGCATGTCGTCTTCATAGCCAGTAGGTCCTCAGAATCGTAATAGGTTGATTATTCATAAATCTGTGTCACAAGGACTAACGATTTTGTTGATGCAACGACTTTGTTGATGTGGTGGACAATGTGTCGACGACCTGTGCAAGTCCGGGGTTATTAGACTAGATTTATTAAAAAAATTAATCGTGTACTGCACGATTTTTTGCAAATTGTAACTTGCATTAAGTAATTTTGAAAAAAAAAGAATGTTACGTAACAAAAAATACGTTTTTTTTCTAATAAAATCGACTGGCAATACAAATACATAAAAAGCTCAAGATTAATTTTCAAGAGATTTAGTTTGTTAACATTTTATAGAAAGACAAAATAATTGGTAACAACATTTTATGTACAGTTTGGATCTCACTTTTGCGAGGAATATTTTAATCATTTATTTTCACTTTTATTGTAATGTACATATCAGAACCGTTAACATAGAAGATACTAGAAATAAACATTAAACAATCCCGAATCTGAACATTGCTATCCCTAGAGTAGAGACCAATTCTATATATGGATTTTTCATGTTCACGTAACATTGGAATTTTTATGAGAATTTAATGTTAGTAGGTAGGAAATATATATATTGGATCCAACTCCAAGACAGAAGAAGTGGAATTAATAATGGGTCCACGAGCCGCCAAAATTAAATATTTGCTCTCACATCAATCTGCCAACTAGGTCCTACATATTTATTTCTCTTATTCTCTTCTCCTCCGCCAATGGAGTTGGTTGGCGGAGAGGGAGAGGAGGCGGCAGAGGATGGAGGGGAAGGGACGGCTTAATATCTCTCTCAGTAGACCCTGAATTTAATGGGGTGTTCTTGAGCTTGTTTTGCTCGATTCAGTACTGTTGAGGGTTGATTTGAGCCCAATCTTTTGGGGGTTTGCGAGCTTGTCCTCCTCCTCATCAAAGTTGCAGAGACTTCATGAGCTCGACCCCGGTGAAATCCCTCACGTCAACACCCAGATCTGCAAGTCAATGCCCAAATTTGCAAATCGATGCCCAAATTTAGTTTTCTATTACTTCAATAGTTAGCCATAATTAAGGTATTAATAGGATGTCAATTGAATATCGAGCATTTTGGATTTTGAAGTACTAAAAACGGAGTTTTTTAGGTTAAGTTACGTCAAAAATTCAGTTGGAACTTGAGAAAAAAATTCTGGGTTGATGGAGGATGAAGATGAAGTCCACGACACTGTGTTGATGTTCTTAATCGACTATTACAAGTTATATAGAGTAAAAGTGAAGCAAGAATGCAAAAGTATGCTAACCTAGTGGTTAAGGGGCGCTCTCCCATATGCATGAGACATGAGTTCGATTCAAGCCAAAACCATCTTTTTTTCAAAAGGTTTTTATATATCAACCTCACTCAGAAGCTTTTTTTTTTGAAGGAAATATAGCCCATTTTATTAAGACATATCTAACGCAAGTACAGAGCGAAGTCCCGTCGGTAACATCGCCGGAAAAAACTCGCAATCAGGGCCCGAACGGGCTACGGTCGCTATAAAATGAGCCGCACAATTACCTGATCTAGATACATAGTTTATATTATAAGAAATACAAGAAATCAGCAAATTCAAACAGTCTTGGAGAATCATTCCACTTGGCGACCGTCCCAGGCTGTGTTGCTTCAGCCTTTGCACCAGAGGAAAGCAATCTGTTTCAAGTGTGATCCTTGAGAAACCCAGCTGTATTGCCCATC
>JAYMTP010007947.1:0-10513 GCA_036897365.1 Geranium brycei | reverse complement strand
TGGGCGGGGTATTGGACAGGGGTCAGGGGGGGAGTGGGGGGGGGGGGGGGGGGGGGGCCGGATGACTCCGGAGGGGAAGGCGGAGGAGCGGTTGAGAGGGGAAGGGGCGGACCAAATGAGGGTGAGGAGGGGCATACCGAGAGAGAGAGAGAGAGAGTTTTGTTAGAATGATGGTTAAGGGCATTATAGTCTTTAATAAATTAATTTTAAACAAAAATTTTAAACCGGTTAATATTCATTTTTATGTTCTAATTCATGGGCCAACTCATATAAGATAATTAAATCGGTATGAACAATCTTAGAAATTTGTAATTTAAATAAACTGTCATTATTTTGATATAATTGATAGTTATGTGTTATCAAATAAATTAGGAATGAATAGTGAATATCGACCGAGTGACAGTACATATCCCAACCCTCTCTCTAGAAACCCAGCAAGAAGACGTTTAAACTTTGTATCGCCGACTCTCCAATGATATCCTTACTATTTCGACAACAAGGATATCTACAGAGGAGAAGGGATTTTCGAAGAATTTTGCTTGCGAGTTGAAGTTGGAGAAGGAGGTTAGATCTTGGAGGTGTCGAGCCCAGATCTGGCTCTACTTCGTTGGTCTAGGCCTGCGAGCATGGAGGAGAATGTTGGTGATGAGGAGCGGTTGTGGATCATGTGGTGGGCGTCTCGTTTCTCTTGTTTCCTCGGTTCCTGTTTTCTCGCAGCTCTCGCCGTGTTTTTTGATGACGAGGGAGAGAGTAGGTCTTCGTTGTCGTCAGAGAGTGGCTGAGAAGAAGATCCCGAGTTTTTTGGGCGGGCCGTTGGGGTCGATGACGACTTGGTGGTCGAATCTTCTTAAACTGAATCAACCAAATTTCATGGGCTGATATTTGGAAATGCGATTTGAATTTCAATTTATTATTTGAGGCTTATCTTAGATTCAAATATTTTATTTAAACTTAATTTTTATTTATGCATAGACAACCAAATAAGTAAGAAATGAGTAAGCGTACGGACGTTTGTGGAAGCGACATATGCCATCTCAATTTTTTTTTTCAATTTTCGTAATTAATCGTTGATTTTGGTTCATGCGTACCAAACTCAAATCAAAATTGACAGATTCACTTAAAAATTGAACTATAACCAAATGACAGTCCATGTATTGGTGTTGTTTGCCTCCTCTCCCTCAGTTGGTTTGGGTTGCTTTTATCTTATTAATACATATTTCCTTTTTTGCTGAGAAAAGAAAACCAAATCACAGTGGCCGTTCTGCTTCCTGGGTCTGCACTATTGGGCCTATGACATAGAAATGTGGCCCAATTGGAGAAAAAAATAAAGCTTACCATTTTCAGGTTCTCGTGTCTTCTTCTTCGTCGAGTCACAGAGCAGCCATGCAAGCCCGAGATTTCTGCAACATCACCAATGGCTCTCCACGAAAATCTCAGAGACCAGAGCAAGACCCACCACCACCCATTGCCACGCGAGCCCTCTCTGCTCTCTTCTACTCTCTCTCTATCCCTCTCCCTCCCGGTGATTATGGTCGCCGATGAATAGCTTCCACAGATACTACAGCGCCGGCACCGGCCGGTTCCGGCGGTTCCCGGGAACGCTCCGCAAGAACGTGCCGTGGTGGGACCAGATCCTGGACCCGGGGAGCGAGTTCGTGAGCCGGTGGAACCACATCTTCCTGGTGACCTGCATCCTCGCCCTGTTCGTGGACCCTCTCTACTTCTTCCTCCCAGGGATCCCCAACCCCAGGGCGCTCTGCCTCAAGTCCGACGTCGGGCTCAGCGTCTCCGTCACACTGCTCCGCACCGTCGCCGACCTCTTCTACCTCATGCACATGGTCATGAAGTTCAGGATCGCCTACGTCTCCCCCAGGTCCAGGATCTTCGGCCGCGGCGAGCTCGTCATGGACCCCAAGAAGATCGCCTCTCGATACCTCAAGAAGGACTTCGTCATCGATTTCCTCGCCACGCTCCCTCTCCCTCAGGTCGATTCCTTCGATTCTATTGCTCGATTCTGGGAATTAGGGTCTCGTCATTGATCGATTCTGTGAATTAGGGCTTTGATCTTAGTTTTCGGCGGATTTGGCAGTGTCTGGGTATCTCAATTGATGTGAGGGTTTAATTATCTCATTTAGGATTGAGATAATTGAGTGTTCATGAAATGACCAAACAATTTGTTGCCTAAAATGCGAATGTAACTGATATTTATGGTGTTTGATTTCTGATCTGGCAGAATGTCTGGCAATGTCTACCTATTTCAATTGGTCAATTCCATATAATAGGGTTTCAAGCTTAGTTTTCGTCGAATTTGGCAATGTCTGGCTATTTCAATTGATGTATTAGGGTTTAATTGATCTGCTACTCACTTCATTTGGGGTTGGGAATGCTAGGTTGGGTAATTGAGTGTTCGTGAAATAACCAAACAATTTGTTGCCTAAAATGCGTGTGTAACTGATATTTATGGTGTTTGATTTCTGATTTGGTAAATAATGATTTGGTTTGTTATTCCATTATCGAGGACGGCAATGTCTGGCTATTTCAAATGATCGATTCTGTAAAATAGGGTTTCCATCTTAATTTTCGTCGAATTTGGAAATGTATGGCCATTTCATTTGATGTATTAGGGTTTAATTGATCTGCCACTCACTTCATTTAGGATTGAGATGATTGAGTGTTCATGAAATGACCAAACAATTTTGTTGCCTGAAATGCGTGTGTAACTGATATTTATGGTTTTTGATTTCTGATTTGGCAGATAATGATTTGGTTTGTTATTCCATTATCGAAGTCGGCTGATTCGGCTAATCACTCTCTTTCTTTGATTGTTCTCGTGCAATATGTTCCTCGTTTTTTCCTCATCTTTCCTTTGAACCGGCGGATCATTAAGACCACGGGAGCTGTAGCAAAGACTGCTTGGTCAGGGGCTGCCTATAATCTTCTTCTCTTCATACTAGCTGGTCATGTACGTACTCATTTCCCTCTACGTTTCCCCTATCCTCCTGCTTTATGTTGCTTGAACCGAAAATATGGTACTTTACTGAGAACCGGCTAGGTCATGGGAAGTGTAGGGGGTATTTGGTCATTTTGATTATTGGTATTGCTACCATTTTTATTGTTGCATTTTAAACTGTCAGTGCAGGTTTTAGGAGCTTCGTGGTATCTGTTATCTATTCAGCGGCAGCACACGTGCTGGAGGGAACAATGCATTCTTGAGATGAACAGCACACATTCACCAACCTGTAAATACACTTTTCTTGATTGCACTAGTATGAAAAATGCAGAACGGAGAATGTGGCTGAAAAAAACTCATTTGGGTACCATATGTAATCCTCAAAAGAATCGGCATTATGAGTTTGGAATGTTTGCTGAAGCTTTTACAAATGAAGTTGCTTCGGCTGAATTCTGGGAAAAGTATTTGTACTGCCTCTGGTGGGGTTTAAGGAGTCTAAGGTACGTTTCTAATCACTAATGCAATTACTGGTTGGATGTAGTTTATTATATACTTTTTTTCTCAGTTACCGTATTCACCATTGTTGCTCAGTGGGCAAGTAGCTTGATGAGCATTTTGCTTCACCTGTGATCGAAATGTTCCTACAGATTCACAATCTTAGCGATGTTTTTTAACTCTCACCCTTAACTGTTTTAAAATTATATAAGCCCTCTCTCTTTCCCTGCCCTTGATTTTTATTACTGATCATTGATGAAATGTTCCCTTCGATATGTGTGCAGTTCATATGGCCAGAGCTTAACGACAAGTTTATATGTTAGCGAAACATTACTTTGCTCTCTTATTTGCATAATCGGTCTAATTCTGTTTGCTGTTCTCATAGGCAACTTGCAGGTATATCTGTCCCTTCTTATGCATGTCTGATAACTTTTATTTAAGGCACATTTCGTCTTATCATATTACCAGATGGCTAAAAGAAATTATGGTAGAATTATATGATTGGGAATGTTAAGACTTAGTCATTGATCCACAATAGAAGAGGGAGCATCACTATACAATATTAGGGGTGATTAAAGTGAAGAAAAGCTAGCCCTATAATTTATATGCACTCACGGAACCTTTTTAAATTAAGTATTAAGTATCCATTCGCGCACCTTCGTAATCCAGTGTCAAGGTCATGAAGATCTTTATGCTCGCCCCGTGCAACCATTTTTGCCTCTCGTACATTATACGACATGCCATAAGCACAAATAGTATTGGTGGTGGACAGTATAGGATGATTCATAGTCTTATAACACTTTAGTGTGAACTTTGGATGTGAAAGAGATAGGTTTAACAGTGCCTTTTAATGTCTCCTGTTTCGCTTTATGGTGATGTGCTATTGAAATTATGAAAGCAACGTGGCTTTTGTTCTAGGTGAGTTTTTACTTTAATAGCTGCATCATTTTAGTGACATTTTATCTCATTTTTTTAAAGACCTATCTGCAATCTACATCAGTTCGATTTGAAGAATGGAGGGTTAAACGAAGAGATACTGAGGAGTGGATGAGACACCGTCAACTACCTCCAGAGTTGCAAGAACGTGTTCGCCGTTTCGTTCAATATAAATGGCTCGCAACAAGGGGTGTAGATGAACAATCAATTCTGCGTGCCTTGCCTTTGGATCTTCAACGTCAAATTCAGAGGCATCTTTGTCTGGCCCTTGTCCGTCGAGTAAGTTCTGTTTCGCTATCCACATTATGCAATCTGCATCCATGGTTTTGACATCTGCTGAATAGAATTGTGGGTTTTCACATTCCAGGTCCCTTTCTTTGCACAAATGGATGATCAGCTGTTGGACGCCATTTGTGAGCGCCTCGTCTCATTCTTGAGTACTAGAGACTCTTACGTTGTTCGAGAAGGTGATCCAGTGAACGAGATGCTCTTCATCATCAGAGGTCAACTGGAGAGCTCCACGACCAACGGTGGGCGATCAGGATTCTTCAACTCCATAACTCTCAAACCAGGCGACTTCTGCGGAGAAGAGCTATTAACATGGGCCTTAATTCCCAATGCAACCAGTAACCGTCCATCCTCAACTCGAACAGTAAAGTCAGTCACCGAAGTGGAAGCATTTGCGCTCCGAGCTGAAGACCTCAAGTACGTGGCAAAGCAGTTCAAGCGCCTCCACAGCAAGAAACTCCAGCACGCCTTCAGGTACTACTCGCACCAGTGGAGAACTTGGGGAACTTGTTTCATACAAGTAGCGTGGAGACGGTATAAAAAGAAAAGGCTGGCGAAGGAGCTGGCCGAACAAGAGAACTATTACTACACACACGTTATGGATCACGAAGATGGTGAATTCATTGATGTTGAGGATGATGATGCAGCAGAAAGCTCGTCAGCTGATCAAGGAAATGTCCAGCATCTCAGTGCTACCATATTGGCATCAAAGTTCGCCAAGAACACCCGAAAAGGTGTAGTCCGGAAAGTCAAAGTCCCCATCCCCGACTCTTCCAGTCTGAAAATGCCAAAGATGTTCAAGCCAAGTGATCCTGATTTCAGTGCAGACTGAGAAATAGATTAAGAAGAAAAAGAAGAAGAGTGCCTAGGTAGTGAGAAATAGAGGAGGAAGAAGAAGACCATCATACTGTAAGTAAAGCCTTTGTTGACTTTTAACCAAGACTAAATTGATTCAATTGTAGAGATAGTTTGTAGTGACATTAATAGAGAACAAAATTGACATTTTAAACTAGTTATATTTGAAGATTTGATCCTTGTTCTTCAATCCTTCATTGTACCATACTGTAATATGTTTTTGTTTACATCTTCAGAGATAAAAAAGCAGAATTCAAATCATTTTCTTGAAAACTTTCAAAACAATCCTGTAATTGTCAATCACTGTGATTTGGACAAGAGGGGCCAAATTTAATTAGTATAATTGCACGTATAATGATGCCAATCAATCTCTAATTATTGCTGTATTTAATTTTTGAAAAGAAGAGATAACAAGACATGTATTTATTTATTGATTGTCTGAAGATAAATTCTACAAATAACAAGAAGATAAGAAGAAAGAAACAAAACAAAGGCAAGGCACCTAGAAAAGGACAGATTTGTTGACATGAGCTCTTGTTGGTGATGGTACCAAGGAGATGTTAGCTCTCTCAGATAGCTACAAAAACAATAATGTAGGGATTCATTTATTTCTGAAGATACACATGGCATTGCGGTAAAGTGATCTATGGCTATGCATTAACTCTCCTTATTGCTTTTAGAGATATGCAAATGTGTTTGTGGGTTTTGTTTTGAGTAAAGAACAAAAGAAAGTGACTTTTTATATAATCAAAACAGCACTCTCATTTTTAGTGATAGCCATGACTCATGTGGCTAAACAGCAGTGACTCACAGCTCTGAAGTGCAAATAGTGCCACAGCTCAAAACTCAAAGAGAGAGTTTTGTGTTCTCTTCTTCTTCAGAGAGGCTATGGCAGCTCGGAGGATAACTTCTTTGCTCTCTCGTTCACTGTCTGCTTCTTCTGGTTCTGCTTCCTTCTTAGGTGACCTCCTCACCTTATCTTTTCTGGCTTCTTATCTAATTTTTTTATTTCAGCTCTTTTTGTGTTTGAAGTTTGTTCTTGATCCTCAATTTGGGTGACATGGTTATGGATTTTTTCCTTATATTTTCCTTCTATGTTGCTTTTATTTGCATGGATGATCAGGGTTTTATCAAAGCTGCTTTTAAACAGCGACAAGATTCAAACTTTGGAAAAGATCCAACAAACCGGTTGAATTGTAACATACAATGAGTTTATTTCTGTTTATCTAACCAAGCAGAGGTTTCAGTATCTCTGTGAATATTCTGGAATCAATACAAGCCTTATATGGATATATCACCTGTACTTTAAATACTAATTGGGGAAAATAAACTTTACAAGGATTAGGGATTATCTGTAATGAATTAGAAGCTGGAGTTCAAGTTCCTTTCTACTGTTCTGTGAGTTTTGTGGATAAATACAATGGCTGAATCTAAAAAAATCACGATCCTTGCTAAAATGAAAGAACTATGAAAAATCCAGAATGGTTTGATATGGATTGGTTCTATGTGACATGATTTTCAGGAAGGATTTCAAGAAATGGGAGAGTCATCAGCAGCAGGTACAGCACTGCTGCGGCCGAGGAGGAACTAATCACTCCAAATGTTCAAATTAATCACACCCAAATTTTGATTGACGGGAAATTTGTAGATGCAGCATCAGGTAATGTAATTGGGTATTCATAAAGAGGTGTGAAATATGTGTATTGCAAATGGGATTGATGATGAACATTTTGTTGATCTCAGGAAAGAAGTTTCCTACCTATGACCCTCGTACTGGAGAAGTTATTGCCCATGTTGCTGAAGGTGATGCAGAAGACATCAACCGTGCAGTGGCTGCTGCGCGCAAGGCATTTGACGAGGGGCCGTGGCCAAAAATGTCACCATATGTAAGAACTTAGACTGTGTGTATATGGAAAAATAAAATACACGAGATGTTGATGTGTGTCATTGCAACAATTTTCTGGTTTCAGGAAAGATCGAGGATAATGTTGCGCTTTGTGGATTTAGTTGAGAAGCACAGCGATGAAATTGCAGCTCTGGAGACGTGGAACAATGGGAAGCCTTACGAGCAGGCTGCCAAGGCTGAGGTGCCTATGTTTGCACGGCTATTTACATACTACGCTGGTGAGGTTTATGATATAAAATCAAATTTCACATCTTCTTGTTGTGTGCGGTAGAAAATAATTCTTCTGAGAAATTATCCATAGGTTGGGCAGATAAAATCCACGGCCTTACAGTTCCAGCAGACGGAAACCATCATGTACAAACATTACACGAGCCAATAGGTGTCGCGGGACAAATTATCCCATGGAACTTTCCTCTCCTCATGTTCGCGTGGAAAGTTGGGCCCGCACTGGCTTGCGGTAACACCATTGTGTTGAAGACCGCGGAACAAACTCCTCTGACTGCTCTCTACGTCGCCAAGCTATTCCACGAGGTATTGCTGTAGGAATTGTGTCAATGTTTTTTTCATGGCTTATCTTATAATTGAAACCTGCTCTACGCCCTTGTTGTGACAGGCTGGCCTGCCTCCAGGTGTCTTGAACGTGGTTTCAGGCTTTGGTCCGACTGCTGGTGCAGCTCTTGCTAGTCATATGGACGTAGACAAGGTACTTTATATCGTCATGCTCTAAAGTCGGGATACATAGAACATAGGGAGAATGACAAAAACCTGTTGTATACTATCACACTTTTGCAAGATGGTGTTGTGCTGTGAACTTTGTTAATGGCAAAAATGTTCTATGAACTTCGATTTTTTGTGTGCAAAATACGTGTATTTGTACAAAAATGACAAAATTGCCCTTAATATTATTTTTAATTTCATGGGCAATTTTGTCATTTTTGTACAAATACATACATTTTGCACAAAAATGTCAAAGTTCATAGAACATTTTTGCCATTAACAAAGTACATACCACAACATCCTATTGCAAAAGTGCGATAGTATACAACAGATTTTTGCTATTTCCCTTGATGTATATATGTGCTGTAAAAAATATTTGAGTGTTCTATACGAGTATCTAAAAAATATCTGCTGGTTATGCAGATTGCTTTCACGGGATCAACAGATACCGGTAAGATTGTTCTTGAATTGGCCTCAAAAAGCAATCTTAAGTCAGTAACATTGGAGCTTGGCGGGAAATCGCCTTTCATTGTGTGTGAGGATGCGGATGTTGACAAGGCCGTGGAGCTTGCACATTTTGCTCTCTTCTTCAATCAGGGACAATGCTGTTGTGCTGGGTCTCGGACATTTGTGCACGAGCGTGTCTATGATGAGTTCCTAGAGAAATCAAAGGCTCGTGCCTTGAGACGCGTTGTTGGCGACCCTTTCAAAAAGGGGGTCGAGCAAGGTCCTCAGGTACTCCCTCTCTCACACTCTGCAATTATCATCAATGAGACAACAGTGCCATGTCGGGTTAGTGAACTGATGTTGTTTATGTGGATGATTCAGATTGACTCGGAGCAGTTCCAGAAGGTTCTGAGATACATAAAATCTGGCGTAGAAAGCAATGCTACGCTCGAGTGTGGAGGCGAAAGATTTGGGTCGAAAGGCTACTTCATTCAGCCCACTGTCTTCTCTAACGTTCAGGTACCATTCATTCCTCCCCCAATACTTATTTCTACCCACATTGCTTAAATATCATCTGATCTGACGAAAAACGAATAAATCATTTTCATCACGTAGGACGATATGCTGATAGCACAGGACGAGATCTTCGGCCCAGTTCAATCCATCCTCAAATTCAAGTAAGCTCTCCAGAATTAATCATTTTCCTTGCTTTACTTCCCCCTTACACATTATAGTTCTGCCGGATATTAGCAAAAACTCGGTCTAGTAGTGTACCATCTAACTTTTGCAAGCATCTGTGAGTTATGCTTATTGCAGTAACTATCTGTCAACTATATATTTTCAGATCCTAAAAAATAGAATGATAAGACCAATAAAAAATTGCATGCCATGCTCAGATTTTATAAAATAATTAAAAATGGCATGCAAAACTGTCTTCACCCTGTTTTTTTTCTTCATTTTTATTAATTTTGGAGGGCAAAACCATCATTTTTAAAAAAAGACTGTAATGTGACTGTGCATGACCAAATAAGATATTTTTCTATCTGTTTTGACGGATTTTGTTAAGAGTACAAAATCATGACAGTCGACAGATTGTTGTTACAATAAACGTGCTACAAGAATATTTATCGGCTCGTTTTTGCAATTATCCCTAATTGTAGCGCTTAAACGTTATTGATATCATTTTAACGACATTGTCGAGTGTACGTCAGGGACATGAAGGAGGTGATCAAGAGGGCGAATTCTACTCGGTATGGCCTAGCAGCAGGAGTGTTCACGAAGAACATAGACACGGCGAACACGCTGACTCGTGCGCTGAGGGTAGGGACGGTTTGGGTGAATTGCTTCGACGTGTTTGACGCTGCGATCCCTTTCGGAGGGTACAAGATGAGCGGGATAGGCAGAGAAAAGGGCATTTACAGTCTCAACAACTATTTGCAAGTGAAAGCTGTTGTCACTCCTTTGCACAATCCTGCATGGCTCTGACTCTCACTCTCTCTCGTCTCAGCCTTGCTCTCAGTAAAGACTCTCAATTGATCACCAACTTTGTTTTGTGCTTGTTTCTTTTGTCTTTTTGTTTGGTTTTTTTGGTTGAATAACATCTTTGTCTATACTAATATAGTCTCACTTTTAAAGGGACGTATATAAAGTGCTTTAAAAATCGGGTTAGGCCGAGATTTTTAGAACATTGACTTAATTTTACCTAATTGGGTGAATCAAGTCGATTAGGGGGATTAGACGGGTCTTGGTGGATTTAAGCTATTTTTTCAAACTTAATTTTTCTTAAATAAATAATAACATAAAATGCCAAAAATTAAAATAATTATACTAATAGATACTTTTGTGGGCACATTTATTGTTTTTGATGGGCATGAATGTAACAAATATTAAAATTTGTATTTTAAATATTTATATATTAT
>JAYMTP010007946.1:0-10513 GCA_036897365.1 Geranium brycei | reverse complement strand
ATTTAAGTTAATCCCACATTGAAAATAAGTGAAATAAAATGGGTGTATATAAAGGGTAGGGTCAAACCCAACTAACAACTTGAGCTTTTAGTTGTGGAGCCCGACCCAATATGTACATCCCGATTTTACATTATTATCTCCAATTTGTGTAGCTAGTTTCAAGTAAATTTGTTCCATCATTTTCATGGCTTCCTTTGGATTATTGATGGAGAATGTGGAATTTTTGCATCATGTGAGAAATTCATCTTTAATATCTCGTATTTGCCTAATTAAAACTCTTAAATACTCATGTTGAGAATATAAAGTCCCACATTGAAAGAATATGATATCAAAGAGTTGTATATAAAGGAAAATGTCAAACCCAACTAATAGCTTGAGCTTTTAGTTGTGGAGCCCGGCCCGATATATACAACCCAGTTTTACTTGATATCAGAGGGGGCCGATTTAGGTCTGTGTTGGTGGGCCTCGCCTCCCTGTGGCTCCGCTTCCCTGTAAGCCCGATATTGTGGTCCACGTAAGGGGGGGAATAAGCCCGCGTGCAAAAAGACACGTCCTACTATGACCCACATGAGGGGGAGTGAGTTGATAAAGGCCTACGTGTAGAATACACATGAGGGGAAGTGTTGCCTGATCCGATATGTACAAACCCAGTTTTACAAATAAAGACGAGCGAGTGTCGTCATTAATAGCATACACTTGTCAAATAACGTAAGACATACATAACGTATATATTATATAAATAAAGTTGATGGTCTTTTACTTGTGTAACAAATTATATAAGAGAAAAATGTAGATGACTTAAGCTAGTAGCTATGTACCATTTGAAATGAATGAAAAAATTATGTTGAGAATAGAACTAAATTGAGTTGATCATCTATCGTACTATTAACACTATGCCAACGGTATTGCCCGTTAAAAGAGTTATCTCACGATTAATTTTTTAGTTAAAAATTGATCATTAGTTAGAATAACATCACATGTACATGGAAGATATGAATTTTTGTATAGATATGGTAGGATTTGGTGGGTTATATTAATACACGACACGGCTGTATATATAGCCCTACCTATGCAAGTTCAAAGATCACTTATAAGTTGCCATCATTTCATTTGATTTCTGTAATTTGAGGAGAGAAAGATGAGAGTGTCGGTGGTTGGAGGCGGTGTGGGTGGTCTTGTGTCGGCGTATGTTATAGCAAAAGCAGGCGTTGATGTGGTGCTTTACGAGAAGCATCACTCTTTGGGAGGACATGACAAAACTCTTTCCTATGATCATAATCATGCTCTTAATTTGGACCTTAATGACTTCACCATCTCCAACCACGCTGTATGTTTTCTCTTACTCGCTCTTTCTTTTTTTCTTTCTTGATTATAACAAGACCGAACCGATCAATGTTATGTATAACCTTCATTTCTATTTTTTTTACTAATGATACTTAATCATGCATTTTGCCATGGTTTTTATTTTCTTGCACTAATCTATTTCTTAATCATGAATTTAACAAGTTGTGCTTTTAACGAGCCGCTCGAGCTCAGTTCGTTATATATTCGGTTTGTGTTTGTTATAATTGAGTTCGCGATGAACTCGAGCTCAGCACTGAGCTCGTTTAATAAACGAACTGAGTTTAAACCCAACTTTTTAAAGTTTAATAGACTTGTGAGTCGACTCGTTTGATATTTAATAAAAATCTTAAAATATAAACGAAAGAAGGATACCCATGCAGGGGGTATATAGGTTGTGGATGAAGGTGAGAACATCTATATTATTTTAAAAAATGAATGAAAAACTAATTTTTGTTAATAGAGTTAAAAGTAAAAGTCGAAGTTTTTTTCCTTCTCTCTACATCTCGCTTACAAACTAACGTGAAAATGCGAACTTTTTGATTTGTTAAGATTATGCTGACTCATTATAAACATTAACTGTATAATAAAAAAAAATCAAAAGGAGTTGTTTCTGCACAAAGAGAATTTGTTTCCATAACAAGGATAGAAACCGGGTGTAACGAGGTTCCGAAGTGATAATGAAAACATGAAGGAGTGATTGAACCATTAGGGTAAGAGTTTAACTAGGGTTCAGAGTGTAACGATGATGAAAATTGGTGCAATGGAAGTTCATAGTGATTTTGACAACCTAAGCCTATACCCTCGTCACAACCGGTTTCAATAGGTGTAACGAGGGTGTAGTGTAAGGATCAAAATGATTTTAGCAACCCGAAAGGGTTATTGAACACCTAAGGTAAAAGTATAATGATAGTGAAAATCAGTGCGACGAGGGACTGAAGTGATTATGACAACAAGAGATGTTTTTGGATGCGGAAACATCCTCTTTTAGGTGAGGAAACAGTTTGTCTTAGGTGTACAAACATCCTCTTTTGGTTGCGGAAATACCCGTTTTGAATTTTTTTTTATTAACAAATGATAATGTATATATTAAAAAGAAATTTAAATTTCTAAAAGAATATATAAAAACAATGAAAGCTAAAAAGAAATCACGAGGGACGCCAAAAATAAAGATGGTTATAATGAATAAAATTTGAGTTCGTTAAAATTGATATAAGAAAATAAAATATAACTAATTACAATTTAGAGTCTCATCATTAATAAATCAGCAAAATTATATATGTTCAAATAGAACCTCCGACATAGGGGTGTAAACGAGCCGAATCGAGTCTCATTTTGGAAAAGCTCGGCTCGGCTTGTGAAAAAAATGCTCGGCTCGAAATAAAATAGACAAGCTCGAGCTGGAGCTCGGCTCGATTCGATTCACTTAAATTTCAATACAAATATTAATTACAAATTAAATAAATGATAAATAATTCATTAAATAATAAACGAGCCAACTTGAGATTGCCTCGATTTGATTCGTCTCGTCTAGTTCTGTTATAAATATTTATTGAAAATTTAAAAACATATTAATATAAATATATAATTAATTAAATATTAAACTAGTCGGCTCGCGAGCCTATTCAGCCTTAAAAGGTTAGACTCGAACTCGACTCGTTTATTAAATGAGCACAATCTTGAGCTTAAATTCGGCTCGAACTCAATTATAATGAGCCCGAGCTGAACTTAAGCGGCTCGTTAAAAGCTCGACTAGTTTACAGCTCGAGTCGAACATGAAGAAATGGTCGTATAGTTGGCATTTTAAGAGTGAACACGCCTTTCTCTCTATATATGGTTATGTTGAGCGTAATAAATGGCAACAATTATATTTGGGTGCACGTAATGTCCGATTCTCTAAATTAACACAGTATTATATATACTCAGTTGGTGCGAAACTCAAATCTCCACGTATGTCCCGAAAGAAAGGAGACCAAGTACAAAGTTGGTATAGTACCTTTTGGCCTTGTCGACGCCTATGAAGTTTTAAACCCAAATGTGGTTTGAACATTCCTGATTTCAGATATATAAAATATATTTGCAATTCAATTCTGTAAAGGTCACATGATCCAAAATAAAATAGTATCAATTTTAGTGGGCAATAGTGTATTTTATTACAGAAGAACTAACTGTACCTATACATATGATGTGCAAAACGATTACTTAGAAATTATTCTGAGTATAGTTGTCAGTGATGAAATGGAGATAGAGAGTAATAAGTGAATTGATATCCAACAGGCAACACACCCAAGCATCATGGATTTACTTGAAAGCCTTGGAATTGAGTTGGAGGAATCTCCTATGTCATTCTCAGTGAGCTTAGAAGATGGTCTGGGATGTGAATGGGGTACCAGAAATGGTTTGTCTAGTCTCTTTGCACAAACCAACAACGCTTTGAATCCATACTTTTGGAAAATGATTCGAGATATCGTCAAATTCAAGCAAGATGCCCTCAGGTTACTGCCCTCTATCTCCCTCCTCGTCGACTTAAATTGTTTTTCTGTACCCTTAGTAGAGTACAATGTCTTTTGCAGCTACCTTGAAATGCTAGAGAGCAATCCCGATATTGACTGCTCTGAAACCATAGGACAATTCATCAATTCAAGGGGATACTCTCAGTTATTTCAGAGAGCTTATCTCGTGAGACCCGTGAAACTTATATTCCGTCACATCCTCAACTACATCCTCTTTATGTTCATTTCTTTCTGTGAAAATGACAATTGAATTTCTACAGGTTCCCATATGTTGTTCAATTTGGTCCTGCTCCTCGGAGAGGCTCTTCACCTTTTCAGCTTTCTCCGTTATTTCATTCATTCGCAGTCACCATCTACTCGAGGTATCTACGTGCACCGTGGAATGAGTCATTTGGTTACTTGTTCTTACATTTTCTTCCTTCTAACATGCTACTAAATTCCATGTTTCTTAAACTTTTATTTGGTTCTAAATGCAGCTCTTTGGTCAGGACCAACGACTAACTGTAAAGAAGGGTTTGCTCAGCTTTGTCAGTAAGGTGCTATATTTACCATAATATGTAGAAAACCCAAAATTGAATGACATGAATACATTATTTAGCAGTAACCAAGTAATCTGTTGGCTATGACAAAAATGAAAATATAGGTCAGGGAAGAGCTCGAGCACAAAGGTTGCGAAATCAGGACTGGATGTGAGGTGCATTCTGTGACAACAACAGATGAGGGTAAGTTCTTGAACTAATAACTTTCATTTCTTCTCTGAAAGAGCATAGTTCTTGATGATCAGATATAGGTTGAGAATGAAGGTGAAACATATATATTTAATCTAGTTATAACTAGAAGCATGACCAAAGAGATTCAGCAGGCTGCACCGTGATATCTGGAGATGGTTCTGAAGACAATTTCAATGGATGCATCATGGCTGTCAATGCTCCAGATGCTATGAAAATATTGGGAAACCAGGCAACTTCTGATGAAGTCGGAGTATTAGGTGCTTTCCAGTACGTCTATAGGTAACAATAACAAGTTTGGTCTTGATCCTAGATTTATCATAAATCTTTAGTACCCATTTTGGCTGTCTATCTAACCAGTGATCCATTATTTCTCTTATATATTTGGTACTGTTGTAATGAGTTGATTAATGTCTCTTGTCCTAAATTTAACCAAGTATAAATGGATAATTTATGTGCAGTGATGTTTACCTTCACCATGACAAGAGTTTAATGCCCCAAAACCCAAAAGCATGGAGTACGTGGAGTTTTCTTTCAACTACAGATAATAATGTATGCTGGACATACTGGCTAAATGCGCTTCAGGTATATTATATAGTATACACACACCATGTTCTGTTCATACATACTGAATAAAGGAATTCAAAATTGGTCTATAACCTTTTTTAATTCTGTTTCTATTTAATTAACCATCTCATAATCAATTTGTTGACTTGTAGAATGTTGAGGAAGATAATTCACCATTTCTCGTGACACTAAATCCATATCGTAAACCAGAGAATACATTGCTCAAGTGGACAACTGGCCGTCCGGTCCCCTCTGTCGCTGCAACAAAGGCTTGTTTTGAACTTGGAAACATTCAAGGCAGGAGAGGAATATGGTTTTGTGGTGCATACCAGGGTAAGAAGCAACAAGAGAAAATGATACTCCCTCTACTCCAAAACGAGTGTCCACTTTCCTCCTTAGGAATCTAATTATGCATGAAATACCAGCAGTATTCTTCCTATCAATTAATTACTTGACTTAGTGGGTTAATTAGCGCATGGGAGGATACGAGAATAATATATTCACTTACTTTTATACCTTCTCAAAATTTAAATGAGGCACTTACTTTAGGACCGGGGATTATGTATTGTCCACTGAAATCTTGTACTTTCTGTTTCAATACTTGCTTATTTTATTTTGCATTCTCACAGGATACGACTTCCATGAGGATGGATTAAAGGTAGCTATCATTACTCATTCCATTATCCACTGCTCTTGTTTTGATATGCACTACGGGGCTTTGAAGCAATGTTTGTGATTTGCAGGCTGGCATGATTGCTGCAAATGACATGCTTGGAAAAAGTTGTGATGTTCTGTGTAATCCGAGACACATGGTACCTTCGTGGCTAGAAACTGGGGCTCGACTTTTTGTTACTCGTTTTTTTAGGAAATTTATCTCCACCGGCGTTATAATGTGAGTTCTTACAAAAATAATTTTCAATCTGCTTATATTTGTGTTTGTGGCTGCAGTTTTGGTTTACACTTTTGTTCATTATCTTTTAACGTAGTGATGATTCACCCGCTTACTTCATTGGTCATAATGTGCTTTTTGGTATCTCAGACTACTGGAGGATGGAGGAACAGTTTTTCGGTTTGAGGGATCTATAAAACAATGTTCACTAAAAGCTGTTCTGAAAATCCATAGTCCCCAATTTTACTGGAAGGTATGTACTCTTGATTGATATCTGACATTTTCCGGACTTTTCTAGCGTATTTGACAGCTCAACAGTTAAAGAATAATTATATGATTCAATATTCCACAACTCTTAACAAGCAACAAGGGTTATTTATTTTTCAGGTCATGACACATGCTGATTTAGGTCTGGCAGATGCATATGTAAATGGAGACTTTTCGTTCGTAGATGACGATGAAGGTCTTCTTAACTTTTTCCTGGTAAGATTGATACTTCCAGCCCAGTACACAGTTAAATATTGAATTTTACTTCTTCAAAATAACCCTGCCACATTATTTGTGCAGATTCTCATTGCCAATAAGGATTTGGATTCTTCCGCTTCAAAATGGAACAAGAAGAGGTACTGATATTATGATGGGAAGACTTATTATAATTTGATGTTACTATGACTTATCCTAAATGTTCTGATAGTGGATCTCTTATGGCGTTAGGGGATGGTGGCGTCCAATGTTATTTACAGCTGCATTGTCATCAGCCAAATATTTTTTTAAGCATGTCTCAAGGCAAAATACTCTTACACAAGCTCGAAGAAACATCTCTCGTCATTATGATCTGGTATGATATTGTTGTGAATGCTATTGTGACAGAGAATGGACAGTAATCACTAATCATTTAGAGAGAGTCGATATTCTAGTCGTGCCCAAAAATATTTAGCTATTATGAAAATTAGTCGATATTAATGCACTTTTGCGTGGAAGCATGGCATAGATTTGGAGTAAAGTACCTCTTGACAGTTTTAGTTCTCTTACCGAAGCACTAGACATATGTCCTATGTTTGGTTCCCGCCACGTCCGAGGATCCATCTTATAGATAAACTTGTTAGATTCATATTTCTCATCAGATTATTTCAGTCATAGAGAATTAGTTTTTATTTCCTCGTACTGTTGGTGGAGCCTATGGAAGAATTGCCATTGAGAGTTGGGGGCCTATGATGTTTTCATCTTCCTATTAGACATCAAATGTGTTTATCCTTATTTCCAAAATGATGTGTAGCTATGGTTATGTAATATTTTCGATACTCTTATCGTTTTCTTGCTCAAAGGCATGTAATTTTTCTTGTTTCTGCACTTATGGCTACTTGTTTATTGGATGGAAGTCTGCTGCCTAATTATTTTGGATTATGCAATCTATTTAAATCATTTTAACTGTTCTTTCGTTCGTGTTTTTTCAGGGTAACGATCTCTTTGCCCTTTTCTTGGATGAAACGATGACGTACACTTGTGCGGTATTTAAGGTCGGGATCACTATACTCTAATTACTGTTAGATGAAAAGGTTCATGTGAGTAGCAGTATGTGCATGGCTTGCAGTATTATTAATACATTTCTATATGTGCCATATATTATGCAGGCGGAACATGAAGACTTGAAAGTTGCACAGATGAGAAAACTCACTAGTCTGATTGATAAGGTGAATCTTCCTCAGTTTCCCGTAACAAATTCATCATAGCTCTTGAGGTTTCATGCTAAACATATCAATTAGTGTGTGTTTTTACTTGCTTTCTTATTTAATGAATGCAGGCCAGAATTAAAAAGGAGCATGAAGTTCTTGAAATGGGGTGCGGTTGGGGTGGCTTAGCAATTGAAGTTGTAAAAAGAACTGGATGCAAATACACTGGCATCACCCTATCCGAGGAGCAGCTAAAATTCGCAGAGGCGAGGGTGAAGGAAGCTGGCCTTCAGGTACAACTTCACGGTTCGGTGGATGTCATTTGCACTTATAAACATAGAAGAATAACTCAAACTTGTGATTTGTAGATAGATTATTATTGATTGATATTGCATTATAATTATCCTATCAGGACAACATCAGATTTCTTCTTTGTGACTATCGTGAAATGCCTGATACCTGCAAATATGACAGAATCATATCTTGGTACATGAGTTTCTTTGTCTAATAATAATATGTAATCAACATAAATGAAAGATTCTTAACATAAACTGTGACCTTTGATTATCTTTTGACAGTGGAATGATAGAGCACATTGGCCATGAATATGTTGAGACTTTCTTTGGTTGCTGTGACTCACTGTTGGCAGAAGATGGCCTTTTTGTTGTACAGGTATATTTGGTTTACATTCAAAATTGATACCTCTTGGCTCTGTGACATAATGCTTATTGAACTGTGGGTGTTTGATTTTTTTCTCAGTTCGTATCAATGCCAGAGCCATATTATGAAGAGTACATAAAAAGTGCAGGCTTCATCAAGGAATACATATTTCCTGGTGGGAGCCTGCCTTCATTAACTAAAATAGCATCAGCGATGACTGCTTCATCGAATTTCTGGTAAACTCTTCACCACTCTTACAATTGATTCCTTCATATTTGGTTTCAACCCTTTTTACTTCTTCTGCCATCAAAATCGATAAAAAAAAATTTATGAACGCAGTGTTGAACATGTGGAAAATATTGGAATTCATTACTATCAAACTCTGAGATGTTGGAGGAAAAATTTCTTGGAGAATCGAAGGTAAGAAACAATAGTGACAACTCGTTTTCATGAATGTTTATGAATACTAAACATACTATGTGAAGCTTTTACTCCAAAGCTTTTATGTTCATCATTTCATATACCATGTAATTGTCATTTTGAATGATCCTAACAAAAGCTTTAGACTGAATGCTGAGTACTTGTTGTTTTGTGTATAGCAAAATCATGGCTTTGGGATTCGATGACAAGTTCATCCGAACGTGGGAGTACTACTTTGACTATTGCGCTTCTGGTTTTAAGTCGCGCATACTTGGAGATTATCAGGTACATGCCTTGGCTTAACAAATGATTTACTTGTCAGAATCCTATAATATCTGAACTGTGGGCAAATAATAAGTTGAAATTCTGTCTAAAAATGCAGATGGTGTTCTCAAGGCCAGGGAATGTTGTTGCCTTTACTGATCCATACACAGGTTTCCCACCAGCATATTAAGTGTGCTTCTCATCTGAATGTTCATAAAGTTTCATGAAGAACAAGAAGGCCTATATCAAGAAGTAACCCCATACTTATTTTGGTGATTGCGATTTCATGGTTATTCTCGTAGCTGCGATGTAATAAGTTATGGCCAATGTGGTCTATCATTTATGTGTGTAATAATTATCTATGTGTGTAATAATTTAAGAGGATTCATTTTACTTTTGGTTGTCAATTTCATATACTTGCAAGAAAATGTCATATTTGTCTAACTTTTGATTGTCTGAAGATTATATTGCTTTTTAAATTAAATTGATTACATTTTGTAATTATTTTAATGAATAAATTATAAATTACTATTCCTAATTATATTTATTTTTCACATCACTATCTCAAATTTTAAAACGTGTTATCCACTCATCCAACTACTATTTTGTCTTACATATGTTAACAGATTAAATTTTTTTGTAAATTGACCAACATATCATCACTTCATTTTGTTTCCTCTATTTTTTCCTCTTGTCCCACTGTTCTCTCTGCTTTCCTTGATTCTCTCTCCATTTGTCTTTTGATTTTCTCAGTCAATCAACAAATATGAGTTTGAGCAAGCAATCAATAGAGGAATTTACAAGTTTCTCCTGAAATTTAATTTAATTGATATTTAGAAGGAAAGTTAAGGAGCCAAACGATCATAAACGCCATTTACTTGGATAACACCAATCTATGTCCACACAAAATTTCAGAATTTTCCAACAACCTGATTATTTTTATAATTTTTTTACATTGAAATATAGAAATCAAATAAAATCAGAAGTGAAATTTTGGGGAAAGCACAATAATATATAATTCTAGCTCCCCTCAAAATTTCAGACTATTTCGAGTTCATTAAGATGTCGAACGATCACGCCAAACAAACAACCACTCGAGAGCGACGTCCGGCGTCCATCAGAAGACTTTTCACCAATAGGACTATTAGTATTTTTTCCACCTCCACAATCGTGATTTGTTGCCTTAAATAAATGGGATTTATTCTGTAAATAATTTTGATTTCATTTCATTTCCTTTTATTGTATATTGTAAACACTATCACTATCAGTTTTTTCATTAGTAACGGCGCACATATACAGAGTGCGCCGTTACAAAATCAGAAACATACTAAACTATTGACCGTTGACCAAAAACTTCCCGTTAGGAGTAAACGGTCGGAAATGGAGCCGTTGTTGTTTCTGTTAATTAGTAACGGCGCATATAGTGTGTGTGCCATTACAAAAGTAGAGTATAAATTTAGA
>JAYMTP010007945.1:0-10514 GCA_036897365.1 Geranium brycei | reverse complement strand
CTTAATCTCGTTGGACATTCACTTGTTTTCCGTTGGACATTCATTTTCACTTATTTTCATTGGACATTCATTTATTTCCGTTAGACATTCATTTATTTTCAATGGTCAAAAGTCAGTTCTCATGTTCTTACAAAAGAGTTTGGTTCTCACCTGATCCAGCCCCCATATATATATATATATATATATGCATGTCATGCCAATAATATCTAAACACACATATATTCACGTAAACTCATGTACCTTAACTTCATTGAAACATAAATACACATTGTATGTATAATCTATTTCAATACATAAAAATATATATAACCATTCACTGAAACGTAAATATATAATCATTCATATATGTATTTATAGAGGCGTGATCTGGTGTGAAGTAGACCATGTTGTGCGAACCGTGCAAACTAGCTAGGTGGCGACACACATGTTTCCATTATTATGCTATGTATTTCCATAAAGCAGTCAGCCGATGTTTCCATTATTATGATATTTATTTCCATAACTCGTTATAATTCCTCATTACATCCGGGGACCCCTCAATACACCATTCCCCCGACATGATTCATTGATTTCCTATTGAAAAATACTTGCGCCCCTCGTTACACCATTCCCCCGACATGGTTCATTGATTTCCTATAGAAAATTACATGTTCCCCTCGTTACACCCGGGAACCCCTCATTACACCATTCACTCATCAGGGTTCAATGATTTCTATAGAAAAATACATGTCCCCCTCGTTACGCCCGGAAATCCCTCGTTACACCATTTCTCGATGTTATGGAAATACATGTCATAATAATAAAAACACCGACTAACTATTTTATGGAAATATGTGACATAATAATAAAAACACGTGCGAGCAGCTGATTCTCACGATTCTTACGCAACTTTTGATTCTCACTAAAATACATCCCTATATACATTATCATGAATTCATGTGTTGTCTTGTACGACTCATTTCTAATCCTTTCCCTTTACTCACCCTTGCCCTTTACTCTGTGGCTTGTCCATTCTCAAAATCGTACTTCTCTCCAACCAAAAATGAGTGGCGGCTCATCAAGGATGAGATAGCTCCACTCTCCATCTTCTTCTCTTCTATGCGGCTGACCTTTAACTCTTTAGGTTAAGATCCTTTTAAACTAATTAGATTTGTTTTAAATTAATTTAATTAACATAATTATAATTTAATTGGAATTAGTTTATCATTAAATTAATTATACACAAAATATAACAATTATATTTAAAACCCTATCGAGCTTAATTAAATTAGTACAATTAAGCTAATATTTAACTTAATTTAACTATATATGCATATTATATTCAAAATACAATAAATATATGTCGGCTTCTAAAACCTGATGCGTTCCGGCCCGCCTTACTTTGTGTGTGATCACATAGGTTCAAAATTAAACCGGTAGTAATTAATCTCATTAATGACTAATTGAGGTTGCCGTCTAACAACACTCCTCAACGATCAGATAACGTGAATGCCAATATCCAATAAAGACGAACCCGACTAAGGTAATGTATCTTTTCATTCCATCGTTACAACTCTGGATCATCCTAGGGTATGGTTGTATTTGTCAAGCCCTAATAAATAATCACTATACCTTACGTCAATCTCGATGGTTGTGGAATAACTTCAAGAAACTCATTTCTTAAATTATTTATCTGTCTTGGTCAAGGTATTTGTTCGACCATCAGATTATTGACAGTATAGAGTTCAAACTCATTACCAAGAGTTGATTGACTCGCTACTAATTAAATAGGTACTCAATTATACCCAAGGACCTTTCAACTAGTATTATTGTACACTAGGTGTCCCAAATCAAAGTACAACAAGTTTTCTATCAATTACTATGACGATCTGAGCTCAATGGAAAACGGTATACATTTTTTTCTTAAGAGAATTTCTACATTGATAGTACATTTAATATCATCATTTAGGAAATCTCACTTTTTGGCCAGTTCAATGATCATATCTCCATATGCATCATCTATACGTATAACTTAGTGGATGAGTATTAGTGGATGAGATTCATTAATACTCATCCGATGAGTACCTTCATATATATATTGATCTTTCGATGATCCTACGATCAAGAACGGTTTAGATCAAGGTTATTACGATGTCATGTATAACATCTTAATCAAATGACATATCATATTACGATATCAACAAGTATCTGTATATGATAACATCAAAAATAATTTATTAATCTCTATTAATAAAACATTATGCATCGGCATCGATTTCAATTTCAGTCCCTTGTTTTGTGGTTTAAGGATATAGTAAGACCTTATACTAACATGACCACACATTGTACCTGGACCATGCTTGACCGGACCATACGTGACAAATTGGTTAAACACTTGAGTTTGAGTCCAAGGACCAAGGTTCGAGCTAATGTTTGCGTTCTTGAATCTAGGGTTTTAACACATAGTTAATAGCATCTAATTTGAAAATCAGAGACATGTGATTTATTGTTTGCACTATGAGCTTAAAATTAGAAATTTTCAAATTAGCGAAATACTAAGAATACCCTTGCAATTCAAAAAATTGCTGAATTTTCATGTTATTTTTATTGGATGCACGATACGTTACCATGTGTGGCTGCAATGAGTTTGCATGTTCGCAGTCGGCTAATAAATAGTAACCAAGTGCATTACTATATTACCAATGCTTGCTTGACCAATTTGTTAAGCACTTAAACTTGGGACAAAAGGTCTTAGGTTCGAGTCATGCTGCGGTATCTAAGTCTTGGGCCAGTTATTGATACAATAATTTTCATTGGAACACGGAGAATTTACAAGGAAGCTTTGGGAATGAGATTACTGGTTCTACGGCAATTTAGCCACCAAAAAATATAAATCCCGAGTAAGGAAGAAAAAGAAGCAGAGTTCAAAACAAATAGAACAGCAACATCTCTAACATAAACCGAACACTTGACTTCCTATAAAACAAGTTTTCAAATTTATTTATGAAAATAAACTCACAACCAAATGCACAAAAAACTAAGACAGTCACAAATGTATTGGATTCAGAGATAAAGAAACAACATTTCCAATCTCTGCCTACGATAGAATTAGAGAGGAGTTTCATCCGCTTTCTCAACCAATAGTCTGTTACCTCGAATTGAGATTCTCTGCACGCAAGCTTCATATCCCGTGAATGCATCTTCGAACAGAACAAGAGTTGGATTATAAGCAATCACTTGTTGGTAACTGTTACCGCCACTGCATTCTAAACTTGTTGTATTATTGAGAATTGGGTTATACAAAACTAGACCATAGTCTTTACCATGCATGAGTATTTCACCGTTCCCCAGCTCCAAGAGGGGTCTAAACAAATGTCTTGCCTTAACACAAACTAATTTTGCCCACGAATTCGCAATGCCATATTTCTTCATCGCCCAAACCTCAAAACAACCGCCTTTCCCATATAGGGATATACACAGACAGCTCCCCAACTCTTCCGCAAGCTTTATCTTGCCTGTAACCGCACAATTTATTCAAGGCTTATAATCGCAAGAGGACGGGAGCGGTACTTTTCCAAATTGTTCACCGTCAAGATCAAAATAATCTATATGAGAAGCCTCCCTATCAAACCCAAAGTAATGGAAATGAAGCTTCCCTTCCAAGAAGACCAGAGGCGAATGAGAGGATAGAATATCCTTGACAGGGCATTCCCCTAAATTTCTCCACATCGATCCCTTTTCAAACGTGCATATCTCAGCAAATGCTTTAATACGCGATCCCGGGTTTTCTCCCCCCAATGTATACACTAGCCGTAAGAGTTTGTATCGGTTTTCCTTTCCACTGAAACCCAGACCATAAGCAAGAAGTGATTCTGCTATGTTATCCAATTGAGGTACAGGAACAGTTATGAACTCGCCGGTGAACAGATTACATATCACAGCAGGCATCGAGTTTCTACGAGCACCACTGATTTTAAATAACACAAACCCATTACATGAATTGGCGAACACGTGTTGGGGCAGTAGTTTTGTATCCAAGCACTCAGAATTGATAGATTTGTTGTTCATTACACTGAAGTTGGTAATGTTAAGGTTAAATAAGAGATTGGGCTTGAAATTAAGAACAGAGTCATTGTGAAATTGAAGGTTACCCAAGTTAAGATCTGCGGAGGATCGTAGAAAAAGCTCAGTGGGTGCTCTCTTAAGGTGCAAATCGGCGAAGTGGGTGTCTGCAGAGATGAGATTGAGCCACCACTTGGAAACGCACTTTAAGGAAATCAGGGTTTTGATGGGCAATCTGCAGAGAATCTCCATCAGGACATCATCAGGAAGATTTGGCCTCCATTGATGTTCCTCCATTTGCAGAGCTTCCATGTTGGTTGTTTGTTTTTGAAACCTGTAATGATTTTATAAACAATTCAAAGGGTTTTATAATGATCGTATGATTCGTATTTATGGGTTGATTGCAGCATTATTAATTTTCAATTTGCAGATTACCATAAACTCAGTTGTTTTGTGTCACAAGAATTATGTTAGTGGACGTTTTGTCATGTGATATATTTTAAATTCCGTTTCGGAGTTTCGGTAGTTACCCAATGGCTTTAGCCAATAGAGACTCACTCAGGACAGACATCTGCTTCTGTAAGAGAACTATGGTAAATAGGACTTTGGCTGATGAGTAATGGAAGAGATAATAAGCTGGTGAGGTATGTATTATTGTATCGAGGACCTCGACACGATGGTAGTGGCACTGCTCACATAGCTCGACAACCTGGCTATGCAAACAGAGTTGTAGTATAGAATGAAACACGTGACTGTATCAATAGTTAGGTGTAATAAACTCTTATTTTCCCATACAACTATTCCTCAACAACCCTTCTCCAATTTTGGTCAATAATCAATACAGATGACTGCCATTTCATTAGAAAGTTGTTTTTATACATATACAACTAAGTTGATAATCTTCCTTCACATTCTAGATTAATTTCAAAGGAAACTATAAACTAGTTCAATACGTTGGAGTGCTCCATGTTGATGTTGTGCCTTGGAATACAAGCAATCCCACATCTGGTATAGTTGTTCCTGTGTGCACCAAGTAGAGTAAATCATGTGTAGAAGCACAAGTACATCTCAAGGCCAATGCTCTTAGTTCATGACACATTCTATTTGATCAAAGTACTACAAAGAGATTTTGAAAAGTTACAAAACCGCATTGAATCGAACAGAACATCACATTCACCATGTTGGATCTGGTAACAAAGGCCGGGGATCTGCAGAACCCGTGGAGGTAGAGACATCATCCCAAGGATCCACCCGTTGGCTCCTCGCATATTCAACCTCTTCGCGATGTTCATCATTGCCATTACCAGCTTTATGGACCTCACTGATTCTCTCCAACTCCATCCTAACTTCTGTCATTGTTGGTCTGCTCTTCCCATTCAAACAAAGGCATCTTTTCGCAAGGTTGTGAAAGCCATCACCTCGTGCTTCCCTCCTTGTTTCACAACTTGAGTGTCAAGAATATCGGACAACTTGTTCTCTTCCATTGTAGTTATAAAATGTGTGGCCAAGCTTCTACCGCCCTGAATCCCCAGTGAAGATATAGCTTTCTGTCCTGTTAAGAGCTCAACAAGCACGACTCCAAAGCTATACACGTCACTCTTATCAGTGAATTGACTAGACTAGAAGTACTCAGGGTCTAAGTACCCGAACGTGCCATGTACAAGTGTGGTGAGGTGTGTTTTCTCAATGGAAACCGATCTTGAAGTCCCAAAATCTGCTACTTTCGCTCTGTACTTGTCATCCAAGAGTATGTTTGAAGACTTGATGTCTCGATGGTAAATGGGGATAGAAGCTGCAGAATGTAAGTAGGAAAGAGCTCCTGCAACTTCAGTTGCAATCTGAAGGCGCATTTCCCATGAAACAATGAAGTCCTCGACTTGGTTGTGGAGATACCGAGAGAGTGTACCATTTGGGACAAACTCGTAAACCAGCAAAGGAACCTCTGTCTCCAAGCAACAACCTAGCAGTCTCACGATGTTCCTATGGTTGATTTGTGAGAGAATGACAACTTCGTTAATGAATTGCTCGATGAGTGTCCCTTCTTTCTCTATTTTCGACTTCTTGACAGCAACAATTCTCCCATCAGCCAACATCCCTTTGTAGACAGTACCTTGACCGCCCTCACCAAGTATCCTATTCTTGTTGAAACGATCCGTGGCTATTTCTAGTTCCTTTGAGGTGAACACTTTTGTCGTCTCAACATTGGCTTGGTTCGTAGATACTTGTTGTTCAAGCAACAAACCACCATTTCGTTTGAAGAACATTTTCTTGCGCTTAATCTTGTTTCTTTTCTTAATGGCTCTACATAACCACCATATAAAGACAATCAAGATCGGCAGCCCAAGACCACAACTAAGACCTGAGATTACGATAAGAAAAAGGCATCACTTAGTTTGCTATTTTACCTTTCTATTTGTTTTCGGAGCCAAAAGCAGAGTGTCATACCTATCACTAAACTATTCTTAATCCGATCTTGTCTATTGGCACATCTGTAGGATCCGATTTCATTTACACAAGTAGCATCCAAGCAAAAGTTTCCTTTCTCACATTCGTTGATATCTGACGACAAATTAAGAGAATGTATATAAATAGGAGGTATTGGTTTATAAGTAAGAGGTACTGGCTTTAGCACATTCAGAAAGTAGTTACCTTGACATGAACCCAGAATATAAGCACTGCCCGCGTAGCCAACATTACAGTAGCATTGAATTGTGTCTTGTGAGCTGTCTTGTGAGCTGTAACAGGAGAAATTCCTCGACCTTGCGCCTTCTTGTGCCAATCTATCTGCCTCAGCTGACGAATTAAATATACCCCACTCCAGCATTGCAGGAACATAGTCCAAATCCTGCACTGCAGCAACACAAGATGAATTGGGTCTTGACCAGTTCTTCTCAACTAGGAAGGCGTATTTGCAGCTCTCTTCCATTTCAAAACTGACATTAAACACTTTGAGATTTGAGGGGATGGTTGTCTGGCAGCAAGCTCCATCACAGGAGGAGGTGCACCCGATGAGAACTGGATCTATGTTTGACATCAAGGCGCGGCTGTTGCAACCCGCTGCCGTGAAGCTGTTTCTTGTCTGGGAGAAGACAAAGGGACTCCCTCTCAAGTTCACGGGTGTTCCAGGATTGCTAGCATTGCTCTGGTTACAATATGATGAGAAAAGTGGAATATTGAAGCGAAGAAGGCCTAGATTTGGCGCAGTGTATCCTTTTGGTTGAAGAATCCCCAGTACCTCTAAGTTCAGCTTCTTCAAGAAAGGCTTGGAACTAGAGTTGCCAATTTGCTTGCAATCTATCTCAAACCACCCATCCATAAAGCAATTGGTTCCAATTCCAAAAGGATATGGAATTGAAACATTTCCACATCTGTCATCACAACCAGGCTTGGCCAGAATTGGCTCAGCTGCTACTGCATGTAATGTCCACAGTAACACCAGAAACAACAACTGCACAACCATTTTTGTCTCTCTGTGTTTGAGTTGGCTTGTTTTCTGAATTTACCCCAAATCATACTCATTATATATAACATCTTTATGGATTAGTCTTGAAAATGATGGTCAAGTTCCTGGTCAGACTCTCCTTAGTCTGAGGAAGTTACCCAGAAGGATCTTCAGCAGGGCCTATCTGTTGTACCAGAATTGCTTCAATGAATCATATAACATAGAAAGGAACTATCATTAATATTATTGGACCCAAGTCCTTTTCACAATAAATACCAAAGACGACTATTCTTCCACAACCTTGGTCAATAAGCAATATGGTCACTGTCATTTTAGTACAAAGGTCTATGCATATACAATTATTTAATCCGGACAAAACAGTCACAATCAAGTGGATTACATATTTCCCCACCTCATTCACAAGATGGATCTCCATAATAAACGTCTGCTTGTGGTGCAAGGCATTACTTTAACAGTAACTCTCCATGTATTATGATTTTTTGGTATTTATTAAAAAAGATACACCTATTGAGTTTGAGATTTAGTGCCATTCTTTCTTAAATCTGATACTGTTATAATTGTCATGATAAGCAGAAATTTAGGATAACATGTTTATTTCTACCACACTGTATATCTTAACAAGAACTGCAAGGTCAAAGTGGAACACTAACTATATTTTGTATACTTATTTCATAAACGAAGAAAGGATATTTTTTTATTCTTCTTTTATTTTAAGTCCGTAAAGGGAACACCATCCACCAATACTCCATTATACATCAATATAACCAGCAATATAACCAAACAGCATGGAAGAGTGAGAAAAATAATAACAAATTTAACAACAAGAAAAGAGAAGGCTATAATCTCCCATTTATAAAATCCAATTAAAACAATAGAGTAAGCTTTATACCAATCAGAAAGTAGTTATGTCGGTAAACGTAACAATAGCCATATTTAAACAAAACATATTTTACCTCGGTTTGGCATTGAACACGGGAGTATTGTATCCCATCAAAGCATCCTTAAGAGTAATTATAGTTGGAGTATACGCAGCTATCACTTCCAATTGCTTATCACCACTTATATGTCTGTAACTACCTACTTCTCGGTCATACATAACCGGAAATTTATTTTCGCATACATTCAGTGTTTCACCACTGTCCATACATTCAAAGGGTACCTCAAATTTTGCACAAAATTCCATTCCTTGCTGGCTGATTTCGTGCACAAGTAAACCCTCCCATCCATGAACCTTCAAAACCATAATGACCACTCCTCGCTGTATCAAGATAATCATAGCATTCTCTAAACTCGGTCCATGAATACCAACCCGGTGATGCCATTCTTCTTCTTTTACTGCCAGCATTCCTAACTGGAACAAGCGGCTTTTGCTCAAACAGCTCGCTATCGAAATCAAAACAAGCTTGAGCCTGGTTTTGGTTGTGGCTGGATTCGACTAAGAAATGAAATTTTCCTTCTAAGAAAACAAACGGTGAAAAGGCATTAACTAACCGAGGGAAGTCGCCAACATTCCTCCAAGACAAACCATTCTCAAAGGTGCATATCTCAACAAACTGTTCAGAGGTTCTAGTGTGGACATCACTTGTCCATGTCACTCTCAAGATCTTGAACCGATTCGCCTTTTTACTGATACCCAACCCATAAACACAACAATACACCCTTTTCCCCTCTCTTTGATTTCCAGGGACAAACAAAATCACCATTAAAAGGGTTACAAATCACAGCATAGTCTATATTACCAGTATAAGCATCACCAGAATGGAAAAGGCAGACCAACCCACAACAGATATTGGAGAAAACAAGATGCTGTTACATTTGGGTCCAATAATCATCAGATCTATAGATTGGGAGGTAAAACATAACTTTGGAGCTGAAACTGGGAACAGAGTTAGGGCAAATCTGAAGCTTACCCATGTGAAGCTCTGTGCAGAGGAGCTGATTCGAGAGCGACTGGAGGAGAAGCTCGGTGCTGTGCGAGCTATGGCTGTGCAACGTCTGGCTGTGCAATCTGGCCAAATGGGTGTCCGATGAGATGAAATCGAACGCACTTGAAGGTCATCAGCAGCTTTATGGGTACTCTGGAGAGAATCTCCGTCATGACATCGAATGGGAGATACTCCGATCCGCCATGGGAGCGTGCGATTGAGAAGAAGGTGGAGATTTGGGAATTGGAGACGAATAGGAATTAAAATTATATTATTTTCAACGGTTTAATCAATATTAACTAATATTTATATTAGGATGACAAAAAAACTCAAACTTGACGGAGAACCCGTAGACCCGACCTTGTTGAAAGCGGGTAACGAGGTAGACAAGCGGGCATTTAGTCGGGTCATGGTCGGGGTGACCAGTACTCGCCCCGGTATGTGTTAAAATTAATGATATTATAATTTATATTTAAAAGAAATCATTACCGAATTAATTATACCTTGATTAGGTTCTCAAAAACAAACTATACCATATCAGGAATTCTTAGAGCACTTCTTAATTCATTCTTTTGTTTTTATACTGGACTTGACCAACTTTGCCGGAATGATTGACTTTGGTTGCATAATGACAAAACCTCATACACTATGATTTGAAGACTTCAAACATAATGTTGCAGTAGTATTTTTCTTTAAAATTATAACTGACCCTTAACTAATTTACGATGTTGCCGTAGTGTTTTATTTAAAATTAGAATGGACCTTAAACCGATTGAGTATTTGCTTTATATTTCACACATGAACATGTTTATCATAAGATTCTATCTACTTATTTTTTTAGCTTAAAGATAATATGCTACATCATGTTTTGTTGCTATTATTTGTATATGAAATTAACTGAGCAATGAGTTGATGATGCAAAAGATTAATGAGTGATGAGTTTTTTTTGAAAGCAAACCAATGTTGTATTCCAAAACTCTCACGGAGCACTAACAAGTGTTGGGTTATGGAGGGACTCAAAACAATATATGCGCAGCGGAAATTAAATATATTGTAACCCCGAAACCGCCCTAGGATCGATCATG
>JAYMTP010007944.1:0-10517 GCA_036897365.1 Geranium brycei | reverse complement strand
ATATATACATATATATATATAACGATGGTCCAAAGCAAACAATATTTGAGAAGAAGATGTTTCTTTCTCGTAATACGTACGAACCCAAAGTCGTGTACACCTCTTTAGTTAATAGTAGACCATTTGGGCATAACAGCACCGAACATAAGGAGGTTAGCAGCTTGCAGCTATTATATTACATAAGGGTTGGGAACAATAGTGTACGACAACCCTTGTTTAATATAACAATTGTACGCATAACCAGTACTCTTGGTGCGCTGTGGACACATGTATGTACACATCCCTTAATTTCACTAAGAGGTGTGTATGCATCCCTTGTATGTTGATCTACTGTTCCCAATGGTAGGGAAAATAACTGTTGTCGGCCGCTGGTGAGTATTCGTTAAAATAAAGGTTGCGTACAGCTTTTAAATCAAAATTTCAATAATAAAAGACAGTAGTTTGTTTAAAAATTTTGGTGAGGACGTGAGATTTTTCAAAGAGCGAAAAATTGTGAGTTATCCGAAATTATGAAATCGGAAGCGTTACAGTATTAATCGTAAGGTTACTATTATTTTCCATTGTGAATCATAAAAATTGTTTTGAGGTGTGGGATATATATGTACCCTGGATAATAAGGTGTAGGGAGAAGGAAAGCGTCGCCAGGATCGGCCAAACAGAACATGATGAGCTCGTTGGCTCCGGTGGCTCCCCCGCTCATCACTATGCGGTCAGGGTCGAATGTCACCCTCCCACCTCGTACTTTGCTCATGAACTTAGCCACTGCCTGAAGCAATATTAGATTAATCTCTCAGATAGTTGATTAAATAAATCTATAGATACATGTTTGTATGAGAGTTAATTAGTAATATATATATACCTGTCTGAATTGAGGAAGGCCATGGTAATCCTGAAAGTTGGAAATGTCCTTGAAGTTATCAACTCCTTGGGGAGTGCAGATGGAGGCTGTCGGGTTAGCTCTCACCCATTCTTCGATCAAGTCAAACGAAAGCTACAAACAATATTTATAATGTATCAACAACATGTAGATGTATGTATAATATATATAATAATTAATACATCATCGTATATATAGAGGGAATCCTGTCATCAGAACCAATTCCTTGCGTGAGAACCACTAGAGACATGTCACATGGCGTATGAAAATAAAACGCATCTCTCATTACACCAGTCTCCTGACAGATTAACACTTTTCTCTTAAGTTATAGTATGAAATCCAAACCCTCCTGTCAAATGGTACCCTCATATTGATTCTCAGTTCTCACGTCTTTTGTGGTTCTGTCTAAAATGCTTCCCACTATATATATACAAGATACGTACCTGATTTTCTGCTAGGCCCATCTGGATGACCCCGGTAGGATTGCGAGTAAGATGGAAAGGATTACGATCGTACGACTTCCACCCATCGAAATAGGCCGAGTTCTCGCCATGTCCGTCATTAGTTGCGATCCTCGAAAGAAGCTGCTTCTGCTTCGATGACATTGTTGCTCACACACTGATCACTCAATTTACAATGTTTTTTCGTTGACAAGCTTGCGAGAGAGTGTTAGTTTGTAAATATTGCAGGAGAAAAGTGATGGAAAGTGTTGAGTATTTATAGACAAAAGTCTCTGTGCGTGCGTTATATGAAAACCAATACGAGTACTCATTTAAATCTACGTATCTAATTGCTCTTTTTTGGTCGGATCATGCGTAATTGCTTGCGTGTTCCTCGTGCATGATATCACATGTTCTACCACGTGGACACACTTTTCAATCAATTCAGAATTTTATTCTACCAAGTTCATTAATATTCAATAGTAATATTTTGCTGATTTTTTTTTTCAATACATCACTTTTTCCATCTATTCTAAAATTTACTTCCTTAAGTATCATTCTGGTCCTTCAACTCGGGTCTAAACTCAAAACAAAATATAATCTTCGTAATCAAATAATATTTAGCCTTCGAAATTGTTTTTTGTCAGGCCCATGATGGGTTTGAAATATGTGACATTTTTCTTAAAAGCAAGATCTAATGTTCTTATTAATTTAAATCAAAATAAAGTATACTAGTAACAGAGTTCAAAAAAGACATGCTTCAAACTCACAATTAAAACTCAAATAAAAAGCTAAACTCTGCCATAACATAAGCAGTTGAGTTGCGTAATCATAACATTTAGAAAAATGATTTATAAGTACATATTATAGTCTCTGGGAAATAATAATTAACTATAGGGTTGGGTTGGACTTGGAGTAGTCGGTGTCGGTGGTAGTTCTGTGAAAGATCTCAGATTGAGGAGAGGGTAAAAGTGTAGTTTGGCACCGTGGGCGGCTGGTGGGCCAGGGAGATGTTGACGTGGCAATACTCCGAATTCAACATTTGTATATTTACTGTACGTGTGTGTGGACCTCGCTTTGACTTATAATTATTATGCAGAATGACGTGTACTATTCAATTTCTAGTCATGACAATGTTTCCATATATAGGTTGTTCACAAAGGGTCCGCACAATTTCTTGCGTTGCCTTCTCTCTTGTACGCCACGTGTTTCGTTCATATTCCTGCTATGAAATATTTTTTTGGACCAACTTCAACTCTTATGAGACACAAATCAAGTTCAAATATATATGAATCAGATTCAAATAAGTTTTCGAATCAATTCGTATTTGATTTTGATTTTTGATACAAGTAGAGGGTAATAAAGTTAAAATAAAATTTATTTGTTTGAATACATGCTTTTGAAAACCAGAAAGTAGTAATCACCAATGCGATAGATATTAGAATTCAACGAGGGGCATGTGTAATTTTCGAACAAAATTTTCGCACTCGAAATCCTTAAATTCTCTGGTGAAGGGGCAGCGCCACACAAACGTTCAATTCTTAAAAGTCTGATGTTCACCTTGCCCCCGCCCCTGCCCATATGATAGTTTGATTTAGAAACTATGTTAAAATAGCATAATATTAGTTCACATATGGTATTCTATTTCAATTCATGTGTTATATGTCTTTTGTCATATGTTATTTTAATAATAGAATAATATTTAATACTTTTTTTTATGATATAATTGTGATTATTTTATTTGATTTAGTGGTGAAAGTAACATTTGGATATTAAATAGTAATAAATAATAATTTTTCTTGAAGAGACAAATGTCATAACATATAGCATTGGGTTGAAGATTGTCTTAATACAATTCCAATTTAAAACATCATTTCGATGTGTTAATTTAAGGTTTTTTTGAACAATAAAAGCTTCTTATGCTAAATTATTTTTTCAGGAGTTTTGGATGGGTATTGCAGAAGGATTTAGTCTCAGGTTCAAATCCCGTCTCTCCCACCTCATCTGCTAACGTGTGCTAACCGAACTACGATATCAAAGTGACTCCTTCTTGGTGGTTGGCTAGGTGAGAACCTATGTCAGTTCGAACCTAAAAGTTAAAATTCATAACTAATAACATTAGTTCAATTGACATTAACATATATACTTCTATTAAGTAGTATCCCCCAAATACTTAAGAGAAAATTTTTTATAGAAAATGTCAAATATTGGATAGGATCCATTTCCGGAACGTTGAATATTATTGAGAATCTCTTGAAATCAATGGAGAGGCAGAAGAAATCGTAGGAAGAGAGTGTTGGGTGGATCTCAACGATTCGATTCCACCAGAGAAGAAAACGAATGGATTCGATCCCGGCTAGACTCGACGTACCTGAGAAGCAAACGAATTGATACAATTTTTTTGCATCCAAATTGCTTTTTTGGGGGTTTGGAAATTAGATCCATCAAGGGAGTATGAAATCAAATCTGGAAATTTCAACCAACACCCTCGGATCTCCGACACCTCTTTCTCGATCTCCTAAAGCTGAAGTTATCGCTGACTCCGACTCTATTAGGAGTTTCTGGGTCGGACCAGAAGGCTTCGATTCCGGCGACAAAGTGTTAGACGAGGTTGAATCTAGCACGGTCGGAAAAGCAACAAAGAGGAGTTGATTATATATTCATATAATTATAGAGATAAACATTCTTTCTAATGAATAGTTGATCATCAAAACTAATATATTTCTGATATTACATGGAGTTAATCTAACATTATATGGTTAAATTTTGAAATGTTGACTTTCTAATCTTTTAAATGGAGAGAAACATATATTGATTAAATTTTGATTGATTGATTATGTGTTCATTAGTAATGATGAAGAAAAATAGAGCCATAATGTAGAAAATTAGAGAGAGAAATCACAAAATTAGAGATTAGATAGGATGACATTCATTTGAAAATTCGATGAATAGACGAGGGAATTTTAGACTTTTTATGAAGATTTAAAACTTTCTGTCCAAAATTTAACGGTGTTAAGGTAAAGTGTAAAAATATCTTCATTAAGTGAGCTCAAAATAAGTGTTTACGTGTCTTTTGCTAGATTTAACATAATTTAACTTAAGTGTTAACTTTTAAACTTGGGGTACCGCGCGAGAAAAAAGTTTCAAACTTGAGTGACTGATTTTAGAATGAGATTTTGACGGGTGTAGTGATCTGTAATTATCCCTATTTTTTGTACTATATTTTAATAGTTAATCTATTTCTCAATTGTTAAATTATGCATTAAAGTTTAATGATTATTTTTCGTATGTGTTAATTTCAATAAATAATGTATTATTATATAATATTTATTTTTGGCAAATTAAGTAATTTGATTTAATATCATTATTAAAATAAATTAATGAATTATAAAATTTATCAAGTCAAAATTAATTAATTTAATAATCTATTAGAGACTATAATTATAAAAAATAAATAAAATATATTTTTTAAATCATTACAATATTAAAATCTAGTTTGAAGCAGTCGAACTAGATGGCCAGAACTTGATACAGATTATATCGAGCAAATGAGATGATCGGCGAGAGGAGAAGGTCGCTAAAGTCATGACTCTAGGTAATTAGCTTTTTCACTGAACAATGGCAATAAGTCCTAAGACACCGATTGAGATGAGAGAGTTCAATTGATGGTTGTCTCCATATATCTATGTTGGAGTTAATAATGGCCTTGATTTATGTTAGTCTCTATATAAATATCCAAATCATATCTATATGTTGGTACGGTGGGGGTTCAATTCATAAAGCCAAAATGGTCATTTTGTCAACGGGTATATAATTAAGATATCTCTGAATATTACGCTAAGATTCGAACGTTGGACTTAAATTTAATGAGTGGATTTTTATTTCTGCTGGGCTAACTTATGGAACTGTATTCACCTTATAAGTTTTTGTGGTCAATTTACATGTATAATCATTTGCAATTAACCTTACTTTTAATTAGGACTGAGGGTTAGGGATGGTATGAAAAGTATACTCTTGAACGAGGAAGAGAAAAACACGTAGAGGAGGAGAAATGTTAAGGGTCAATGAAACGTGTAAGTGTACGTAATAGATCAAAATCTAAGAAAGAGAAGCATGTGAATCATATCCAAAATGTGTGGCTCTGCATCTTGCATGTGAAACATTGGACTATTTATTGTACACTTAACGTTCAAGCTCGGGTGCCAATTGGTTCACAAGAATATGAGAAATTTTATCAATTGGTTCATAAACATTAGGGCTGACTATACATGGGCGAGAATTTGGAAATCGTAAGACTAATTTTAGCCGGAATTCTCATATGTTCTTGAATCTAAATAATTATAAACTACTCGTAAGATAATTAAAAGAGTTATTCAGTTTAGTAATAATGATGTAGTTTCGCACGCCAATCTTTTAAGTCATAGGTTTAGTTATTATCTGCAGTGTTGTAAACGACGGCCGTTATAGTGCCTCAAACTACACCGGCGCAACGAATTTCCCTGCCGTGACGCTTTTTCTGTTTTGAACCAATTTTCTACTGATTTTGGGCTGGTTTTGGACCGATTTGAGCCGGTTCAGTCTAAATTAATTAATTCATTTTACAGAAATGTGTTTTGTTAATTAAAATATGAGTTTTTTTGCATTTGCAAGGATTTTGAAGAAATATTAAATATTATTTATATAACATAATCAAGGTTATGAAACTCGGATCGTGGGGATATATTGGCCAACTAACAAAAAGAGAGATATGACAAACTCGGGGAGATAGCGGCAAAACGCGTTTTATAATAAATAAATAATTAACTATATATATAAACTCATATTTATTATTTATTAAAGACAAAATGAATTATATTTAATCATTTTTAATTTCAAACTTGTCAATAATCTCGAAGTTCAAACGTGAAATTGAAAGAGATGAATGAATGGAGGTTTGACCTTTTGTTTTTGTTTATTAACCTAAATTACAAACCGAAATCAATTAGGTGGATTGAATAAGATCAGAGTAGATCGAAAAATACCAAAATTAACTGATTTAAGTTGGAGTAGGCCAGAATTACTTGATTTGGACTATATTATACTGGAACTAATTTGAACTTTGTTGGAATAACTAGGTTTGACTGATATTTTCACCGATATCGACTGTTTCGTCTCGAAAATCTTGCAAAAACCAATATATCACCGATATATCGACCGGTATCTAGAATACCCATAACACTAAACATAATATATGTTTTTATTACATATGTAAATTAATTTATGTTAAAAAAATTCAAAACTGGAAACCGACATGGCCCGTCATGGTCTTGCTATGGCTCTGTCATGTTCCCGAAGGTCCTTGTTCGACATAATAGCGTTGTGCAACATCTACAACCTTAATTATTTGACATAATTTTTATAATAGTGTAGTGTTTAGCTTTTTTATGTTTTTTGAATCTTTGATTCTCACTTTTGTTTCACTTACAATTGTCCATTTAATTTATATAAGTTTTTTTACTTACCATTTTATTAGTAAAGTTATTTATTAATTACATTTATATTTTTTTAATTATCATTTATTATAGATATTATTTAGGGTTTCGTGTAAATACAACTAGAGAAACCACATTATCACGTAGATACACCTAAAGTTTTATTTATTTATTTTGTAGGTCACCTGAATGAGAACTAATACTGTTGTTATAAATTCTATTACAATTTTTGTGAGATGACAATTTTATCCTTGCTTTTAATAATTGATTTATGTTAAACTTAAAAACCAAGAGCACATTAATCTTTTCAGGTATAAAAAAATTTGAAAGTACGCTTTTATCCTATTTTTTATTTAGACCAAAATGGACTAGTTTGATTTGACTGAAATGGCTCGGTCTGATTTGACCACTTACCTTTTCTTGCCTCTATCAAAACCTCCATAACTATTACTCAAACCCTTATCCTCCACCTCAATCACTATTATTTTGCAAATTTTTTAACACAAACTTCCTCTCTACACCTTCCCCAACCCTTACTCGACTCAAATCAACTCAAATTTTCAACACTCAAAAACACCAAATCACTAAAACCTCCTTTGTTGCCCAAACCTCAAAAGCTCCAATCTCTCTCTTCTAGACCCTAAATTTCTCACTCAACTCCATCCTAAACCTCTACTTAACCCATAAATTCGAAATTCACTCTACCTTTAGCGTTAGAATCCGAACTTTCAATAACCTCCCCACAAATCAGAAAGTTTTACTTCCCATGGGTCCCACAATTAATTTCAGATTCTCTCATGGCACCCAAGAAGAACAATACGGGAGGAACAATATTGAATTCTCTCGCCCGCATTTTTCTACTTGTCCGAGGGATTCGTCGGCGTGCAGGGGCAGAGACCTCGCCCACGTCACTTATGACGATTGGTCTCCCCTAACCCGGTTCAATCAAGTTTGAGCCAATTTCTCTGGTCCATGCCAGCTAAGCCAAATCAGCCAAAAACCAACTCAATTTGTGACACATATTTGAAAATTAAAAAATGGGCAAAATCCTAATTTCACAAAAGTTGTAATAAAGTTTATAGCAACGATAATAATTTGCGTTTAAGTGAGTTATAAAGTTAAAAAAATTGCAAGGTGTATCAACGTGATAATTTGGGTTCTCCGAGCGTATTTATATGAAACTTACCATTTTATTTATGATTATAAATTTGGGAATTATCCAAGTAATGTCACGTAGAGATTATAACATTATTTATTAGCATTGAGAATGAAGTAATTTGGATTGCTTTCAAAATATTGTATAATAAAATTCAACTACCACCTTCACTGTGTTACATCTAGTGTCGAAAAACAGGTTTATAAATTAATTTTCTTCGTTCAAATATACCATATAATTTTTCTTGATATGGAACTTGCCCCTATGAATTAACATATGGATTTGCCACTCGATACATCCCCAAACAAGTAGGTGGCAAAGAAAAACTGACACTTCAATTTCTTTTTATAAATCTCAAATGAATTATCTACAAATACAAAATTTACAAATAAAATTGTGTCCGTATGTTTATTCAAATGAATTAATTCTTAATACCGTTATGCAATAAGAATAGAATCATATCTAATTTAGTTTTAACAATACAACAACAACACCGACAGATCTGTAGAAACTGAGCCGACGGCCTTCGAATGATCATGTCAATAATTTTTAAGGAGAATTATATATCACTACTTTGTGCTATGTACCTTAAATCACATTACCACTATATATGATATAAAATGTGTCGGATTAGTACCTAGAATGCTTGATTTGTATTATTTTATCTTAACGCCATTTAAAACTAATAAATAAGAACGTTATGAGGTCATGTTCCGTACAAGACTGCCGTTTTCTTATAAAATGTTGAAATAGCCCTTCAAAGTAATAATTAATATACTAAAACAAAGAATATTGTGAAGAAGAAGTGTCTTCTTCGGCGAGGTTTTCCTCGACAACATCCGTCATCATTTATTAGTCTTCCTCAGCGACATCGGGTGAATGTGGGATTGGTCGTGGTGGATAGAGTGAGATAACATGGGTTTGGCATCGTCGACCACGAGGAGAGCGAAGAATCAAGTATCAACCATATCGGGAGATTCGACAATTTTTATAATTAGTATCAGATGCTTACTTACGTATAATAAATGACGAGCTTAAATTAGACTCATAACGATATTAATTTGAATAGCTACTTTGCTTATGATTAAATAGCTAAATGTGTCCCTAAGACGACACCGCAACAGTTTGAGTCTCACACTATTAGTGGAGAGGTCTGGGTTTCGAACCCCGTTGTGCACATGGTGGAAAAGGGTTAAAGAGTAGATTTAGAGATATGATGTAATTGTAATTCAAAAAAATAACTAAATGTGTGTGTAAATGATTTTCTCGATTGAATTCTGGTTGCATTTTGGGGTGGACGGTTGATAGAGTTAGGATTTATATAAAAGCTCAAAACTCTTATATAGGTTTAAATATTAATTAGTTCCCCACTGCCGTCCATCCTAAACTAGTAATTAAAGAAATGAAATCTTCACCAAAAGTATCCAAATGATATACAGTCAAACGTCAATGAAACTGTTTTATAACGAAAGGAATTGGTTACACACCAGGATGATCTGATATTTACGTGGCATTTATTACACATGCTAATTGCTTTACCTATAAAACTAAACCTGATAATTGATTGAAGGGTTAATCTAAGAAATAGCACCCTAAGTTGGTACCATTCTCACTTACATATTTAAAGTAGATTGAGCTTTGTTTATTAGCAAATTTGAAAAATGGGTTAAATTTCAGTTCTTTCTTACTGTGAAATGATAAAAGCACCACTTAACCAAAATCTTCGCAATGTCAAGGTTTTAAAATTTTGAAATCTAAACAATTACATTTTCTTCTTTTTACTTAAAATATTAACATATTTTATCCAAAATTTTAACGGTGGGTGTTAACTGTCAATTTTAAATCTGTATGTATAACTAGGTGTCAAGTTTTGAATATATAAATAGATATATGTCTTTTGATCATAATTAAGTGTTGAAATGTATACTTTTCTCTAATAACAACTAGAAGCCAGTGTATAAACTCACCCAACAAAAGTTTCTTTCCTCTTTTTCAGAGAAGGCAGTAGAGGCAACCACCCCTTTTAGCCCAAAAATTTCGGAATTGCATATCACTAATTGGGAATTTGGGATTGTAAATACCCCTTAAATCCCAATATCTATAAATATTGTGTGAAATTAATTAAGGATTTTCTCAAATGATAAAAGTGCATTTTTTTTCCCTATTTTTGAGCTCATGTATTCAATTATTGTTATTCACAATTTTTTATAGGGGAAATGACATAGGGATATATCCAATAAATATCGTTTCGAACTCTGGTACACTCAAGTTTAAACTTGTCATTTCCGCTCACCTGAATCGTCAAAATTTTGTCCATCCTCTAATAGAGTTACAAAAAAATTAATTTATGATTTTTTTAAAATTTATTTTTATAAAAATACCAAGAATGCCCTATGTACCAAAAAAATCATCTCCCAGCTCTGTCATTCCAATTGTTGGGCCCGTAGACAGTGGTCCACGAGCTCACGAATACGCGCAAGTGCACGCGGTCGTTACAAGTAATAATAAACCTGGTAAGTACAGGGTCGAATCCACAAGGATCAATAATGGGTCAATTCAAATATCCAGTTCCA
>JAYMTP010007943.1:0-10517 GCA_036897365.1 Geranium brycei | reverse complement strand
CATGATGAATTTTGTCATAAATCCAGGTGTTATCATAATGTACTCCGTAGTTGAGCAGAGTGTCATATACATAATCCTTTTTAATTGAGATGACGTCATTCCAGCTCCAACCATGATTAAATTGAATGAATACGAACTAATAAATATTTAATGAGCGGATCACTTGCATTCCATAATGTCAGGACGGCGGATATGGGTCCCCGTTAGAGAGCGGGAATAATGTCATCCCGTAGGTAATAAATAATATACACCTTCACTGTTACCGACTTAGCCAGCTGCCTGGACAGAGATTACCTAACCAAGTATCGACAATTGGGGTGGGCCTAAGGCCCATGGCCCAACCCAACCCAACTCGCGAATCAAACTCAGATCCTAGGGCGGGAATCAATCCACGTAGTGCATGCCAGGAGCGATTTAATGAAATGGATATCACATACATATCAGAAACGCACTGTGTTTGTGTCCACTCCATAAGAAAGAAACACACGCCCATAGGCCATAGCCTCTCCTCCGGGCGACGCTAATCTCCCCCGCACGGTGACAGCGATGCTCGCGCTCACAGCCCGCTCCGTCCCCATCTCCAGGACACGCCGAGCCCTAAGAAGTTGCAGAGCTTCATCAACTCCGTTCCCGCCGTTTCTACCGGAACAAGTGGACCAAATCAAACACAAATTCGCTCGAAAGCTCGCCTCCAGAATCGAGAGGCTCCCCGTACAAGTAAACCCTAGATAATTGTGTTGTTTTGTGATTGATTAGGGCTCTAATTGCACATTTGGGGATGATTTGTGGTTGTTGATGGTGCAGATTAGCTCTGTGGAGAATACGATAATGAGTAGTTGTGTGAAGCCATTGATGGTACAGAGCGAGGCCAATCCAGTGGTTCTGCTCCATGGTTTCGACAGGTGATTTTCTCACTGAAACTGCAATGTTAATTTGTTCTCCTTTTTTTTGGGTTCTTTTAGGTGCGCATAGAGTTCGTTTTCATTACATCTTATTATTCAGTTCCTGTTTAGAATGGAGATACACACATCCACTGCTGGAGGAGGCGGGTTTCGAGACCTGGGTTTTTGATGTTCTTGGTTGGGGTTTCTCTGATTTGGGTGAGTTGTTTAGTTGCCTTAATTAGCACATTTGTTTTAATTCGCCCTTGGATGAAGTTATTTTGCTTCTCTTGATCTGGTTTTGGTGGTTGTTTCATGTACCAGCAACACTTCCTCCATGTGACTGGTGTCTAAGCGTAATCACTTCTACGCGGTACTTATTAGTCATTACTCCGGTGACTCTAGATTTACCATCATATCCTCATTTTGTGCAAATATATTTATGGGAAAATGGCAAAAATATGCCCTATACTAACACACTTTTGCAAGTAGTTGTTGTCTATATGGCAAAAAATGTTTTTTTTTAAAAATAAATATTTTTAGAAGTTTTTTCTGAAAATATCTTTTCACTAATATTCGTAGAATCAAAATTTGTAATTTAATTTTTTAGTTAAATCATTTTAAGTTAAAAATGAATTTTGAAAAAATATAATTCTTAATATCATGGGCAATTTGGTCATTTTTGTACAAATACGCACATTTTGCACAAAAAAATCAAAGTTCACAACATTTTTTTGCCATTAACAAAGTACCCAGCACCTACTTGCAAAAGTGTGATAGTATAGGGCATGTTTTTGCCATTTTCCTATAGTTATTTATACATGATTAACTAGAGGTGGAAGCATGGATAGTAGTAAAAGTTTTGCACGTGTTCATAGAACTATGATGAGTTGGGCGTTACATATGAACCCAACTTGTCCTTTTCCTGCACTGTTAATCAGCGTTGATTTTACTGAATATCGGGGAAATCAATGTAGTTTCTTGGTTTGTATAAGCAAGATGATGATGTAATCTATTCCTGCCTCTAGTATTTATTCTGTTTTTGCCCAAAATATTGACTATGACTGGCGTTTCATGCATGCCACAGTTTTGGAAGTCCTACATCAAAAGGCCAATGATACTGGTCGGGCCAAGCCTTGGTGCTGCCATTGCAATTGACTTTGCCGTCAATCATCCCGAAGCTGTAAGTTCTTGTTGATGATTGAGCTTGTGAACACGTATCATATGTACAAGTACTATATCTAGATTTTATTTTGGTTTTTAATGTTTTAATGAAGATATTTTCAGGTTGAAAAGCTGGTTTTGATTGACGCAAGTGTATATGCAGAAGGCACAGGGAACCTGGCAAAGTTACCTAAAGCGGTTGCCTATGCAGGGGCAAGTATTTGACTCGGCCTAATATTGTTAAGCCCAAACGGCCAAACTATTAGCCATCTGCATTACTAAAATGCACCGTCTTATACTTAATTGTTGTTTATCCTTAACTTCACATGAGGCATTTAGTTCTTATTTCATCTGTTATAGTAATCTTACTATCAGTCTTTACGTTCTTTTATGATCTTTTACGAACATATTTTTCTCTGGTTAGACATGCTGGATTTTAACTTTTAAGTAATGATGATTTGCGAATGATTTTAATAGTGACAGTCATGGCCTCAAATGACATATTTAAGCTGTAAGAATATTCCTTGCACAGTTCCTTCTTCCAAGGCCCCTAGCCTTTCAAGAATACATAATCCAGTTTAAATTAATGAGTTTTTTTCCTTCTGTTAAAGCCTTAAGAAGAAACTGCCCTGTAGTCCCCCAAGTATACCATTTTGTTCCAATTAGGTCCATCGTATTAAAAATCCTAATGGAGCTGTTAAATTTTAATGCTGACAGTCAGCTTTATTTATTTACTTTCTTCATTTGTAATATTAATTATAAAGCTCGGTTGTCCAGGTATATATATTGAAAAGCATCCCACTGCGTTACTATGCTACTAATTTGACCTTCAATGGTTTGCCATCAGAAACCTGCCGGGACTGGACTAATGTGAGCTTTATCTGCCATATCTATTACTGACGGAAATTAAATCAGTGTTGTTATTTGTTTTCTCTATGCCATTATTCTAACTTTTAGTATGTTGCAAAGGAAATGAATTTTGGTTTCCTATTTTATTATTTCTCAGGTGGGTCGGTTGCATTGTCTATTGCCTTGGTGGGAGGATGCAACTGTGAATTTCATGATTAGTGGGGGATATAATGTTAGTGCCCAAATAAAAGAGGTGTGTGCAAACCTGTTCTAATCATTGTACCGAACTAGTTTTATGACTCTCTCAATCTTGCCCATAGAAAGAAGAGTCTTTTTGCAAGGATGAATAAGGGACTTCACTTATTCTCACAACTTCATGACCAATTTGAAATATGATCGTTTAATGGGTCCATACTTTAGTATTTTATATCTTCTTTTGAATCTTTTCCTTTGTGATTGTTATAACTTTTTTGCACTGAAAGAACCTGTTTGGGTTATTGGGTATAAGTACATGGACAAGGGTGGAATACTTTTGTTTTCTTATATCTTACCTTCTGATCTGATTTTATTTTTCTGTATTACTATGAGATGAAAATTGCTCGATAACATGCTCATGGCAATTTTCCAAGGCATTTTTTTCTGCATGGTATATATTATGGTAGTGATGGTTGTTTATATATTAATTTCTTCTAGGAACCTTGATAGAAAAAAAAGTGAAACTGGTTAATGCTAATACCTCTTGAGTGTTCACACGGTATAGGATGAATAATTCACAGCAAAAGAATATATTCTAGTGTAAAAGGATAGAATACTTCTTGGTTTTTGATAAATGATGATAGTTGATTGAATATTGTGGCATTAAGATAAAAAGGAACTTTAAAAACAGTGATTTTACTCTAGTACGATTTAAGCGCAAAGTTTAAGCATACTATCGGTATTTTTTTTAATACTGACTTCATTTCAAAATATGCAATGTCGTAATTACATAATTTCTTACAGGCAAAACAGAAGACGCTTATCATTTGGGGGCAGGATGATCAGATTATTAATAACAAGCTAGCATACGTGAGTACTTGTGCTGCATGCTTTACTGGGTATAAGCATGAGTGTAAAATGGAGTACTTATGTAATAATTACATGAAGAAAATTGTTGAGCTCTTAATTTGACTTGATTTGATTTAACTCATTTCCATTCACGAGTTGTTGACTTGTGTGGACTTTGATAATGCAGAGATTGCACTCTGAACTGCAAAATGCAATGTTGCGCCTAGTACCAGAGTGTGGCCACCTTCCTCATGTGGAAAAGCCAAGTTCTGTGGCCAAATTGATTATGGAGTTTGTTCGTGAAGATTGTTATAAACAGAGTCAATTTGCTTCCAGGTAACCGAAGTCTATTCTCTTTCACTACTTGGGTTGTGTCAAGCATGGTCCCATTTGTGCACTCATTGTTTCAGCAAGGCTCCGTAAGTTGAAATCACAAGTTCATGTAACACAGTGGGGCTAGATGATTATGCTCCTACTGCATTGCCATTTGATTTGTTTGGTTATGAAACGATAAGGTGTTCATGCATCATCACATAATTGTTTCGTCGGAAATCTCAATTCACATTCAATTATCTCCTTCTACGATGAATTATACATGATATATGTTCGTGCTTTTGTTTGTCCAAGGGACCACTTAGATTGCATGGATGATTAACAATCTCTTGCAGCTAGCTAGTTGAGATTATATGTTTCTAAACTAATCTATGAATCACACAATGTATATGGTTAGCTAAGCACTTGTATGATCATTTTGGGAGAATGTGAATTGGTTGACCACTTAATAAACATCTTAAGGCTTTCACTTATCAACTTGAGTTTCTAGGTGAGTCGGACTTTAACATGGTACCAAAGCTGGTTTGAGCCAATTAATTGATCACTCGATAAACATCTTGATGCTTCTACCTATTAGCTTCAACATTTTATCAAGCTTCTTTGCATTTCAATCTAGAACCAGCTTTCAATTAGCAAAACATGAGTACCAAAAATCATGTGTAGATCAAATAGATACCAAGTTTCTTTGTTCTTTTGAAGTCATCATGTGGGTTTGTGAATAAATTACCTTCTCTAGTGGGTGTAAATAATGAGAGCTCATTATATAAAGTTAGAAAAAAAAAAGTAACCATTGTGCGTTAATAGGTTGTGCCTGAAACTGGTAGGTAGTTCACGAGTCATTTTCAGTTGATGTTTGAGGTTGCAAAGAGTAGCAGCCAAAAGATGTCAGTCTCACCAATCGTTTGGTTCTTGTCAACCTCATTTGGCTTCAAGCATCCATATAATTGTGCACTAATATCTCAACTCGTGATCATGTTGATTACAACTTGGTGAAAATTACCTTTTATTATCCATGAACCATCCATTCATTATAAACCATGTATGTACTAGATCTGATGTATATAATATATCATATATGTATTGTCCAGACACTTCCTTATTTAGAACCAAAATCATGAAGTCATCAGTGACGAGTAGCCAAACTCAGCCTATATAAACAGACATGTAGAAAGAAACCAACATGTTCAAATTCATCTGACTACAAATCGATAGACACCCATTTATCAAATACTGATTTAATTCATGGTTTATCGTCCATACTTAATTTCATGGTTTTAGAGATTTAAGTTCTGTCCTAAAATCTTATTGTTATGGGTTCCATCCAAACTTAATTTCTTGATTTTAGAGATTCAAGTTGTCTTAAAATCTTATTGTTGTGGGTTCGGTTCAAACTTAATATTTTGATTTTAGAGATTTAAATCTTGTCTTAAAATCTTATTGTCGTGGATTCAAAGCTTGTTGGGTGCTGGGGCATGGAAGGGAGCAGGTAGAATAGGAAAATTAGTAATTATTCAAAAAATATATATCTTACTGTTCACGGTTAAAAAAGCACCAAACAAACCCTAAATAGGTTAAAATTATTTTGTCCAGGTCCGCAGTAAAAAAAATCATTGTGTCCACTCCAGATGAGTGTTCCGTATAAAACAAATTTTCCGTTCACTTCATTTTAATTCAACAAAATATGTATTAATTAGTCATGAAAGAGTACAGTGACACATCTGGTGTAGCTCTGACTGTACCAATGCAAATTTGAATACGTGAACATCTGACATTAACCCATCACCAAACACAATCAGATTTGAGTCAATTAAATTACAGAGACAATTTTTAGTACCGACATTATTCAGAGAAGAGGAAAAAAAAACTCTGTATTTTCTAATTACAGAACAAGCACACCGTCCAATACAGCGCATGTAGACAAAATCATTTAGCTTAGGGTTTTTCTTGTCCTTTTTTCTGGACCCTAGTGGAGTTGGAGCAGCAGACACAGCAATATCATGACACATCCACATTAATTAACTGAGGCACCAAATTTCCATTAAATCATAAAAAAAGAAAATATAACCAAAACACTACTTCTCTCCTCTCTAGATGTACAGAAGGATTGATGATAATTAGTTAATAAAAAAGAAAATCCTAACCCAGCCGACAGTGAGGGGAATCACATTCCCAGCTTTTCGACATTGGTACAAAAAAAAAGCCATAGTGGGATTTGGCTGTATAGATGAATCATTCATTCCCGTCACACCACCCTCCAACCAATCACAAATCAACACCACCCATCCTCTGTTGGCAAAATCTCATCCACACATCACAAACCCCACACCAACCTCATCTCCTTCCTTCAGCCCCACACCAACATCATCATGCCTGATACAGCCATGGTGGTGAAGGTGAAGAACAGGTTGGTGGTGGTGTGGAGAGCTACACCATCACTTGCATCAAAAGCAGTTGGGCCCAACCCTGTTGGTGTGTTGAACACTGATGATGGTGTTGTGCCTGTGGTGGTTCCTGTGGTTGTCCCTGTGGTGGTTCCTGTTGGGGTTGTTCCAGTTGGTGTTGTTGTGCCTGTTGGGGTTGTGCTTGTGCTGCAACACCAAAAAATTAAGCTTTTTTAACTTGTTCTTGAGCTTTGAGTGAACACCCTTTTACATAAAAACACATAAAGATGCAAATTTCAATTTTGTTTTGGCACAAACCTGGCACTAGAGGGGTAGACACAGGTGGAGGAGGTTTGCTCTGTGAATCAGAACACAAAACATGAAAAACCCAGAATCAGAACAAGATAAAAATGTGAGCTTTGACAAGGTTTAAAGGTTTTCGGGGGACATACGAGGAGCGGTGGTGCTGGGGGTGGCGGTGCCGGAGAAGTCACAGGTTCCGGTGCCTTGACCCTTCTTCTGGAAGTAGCTGTTGACAGCATAGTTGCAGTGGTCCTTGACAGTGTTGGGGTTGTAGCAGACTCCACTCTGCAGGATAGGGTTGCAATCAGCTCCAGCTCCACAAGCATAGTCTATTGCCTTCTGCATCACACCGTCACTCAACCCATCTTTACATATGCAGTATGTAGCACCTGTTGAAACAAAAACAGAGACCCAGTTTCAGATTTTGGGGTAGAGACCAAAAAAACACAAAAATCCAAACTTTATCAAAACACAATACACCCATCTCATGAAAATGATAGTCCTTCCCAAAAGGCTTGAGATTTAGCATCTGGGCTGAAACAAGAGAGGTGAAATAAAGTGTGGAGCTTACTTGAATGGCCAACCAAGGCCAAGAGTAGCACAAAATAAGCTAGAGCAGCCATGATGATGATTGTGTGTAGTTGAAGAAGATCTGTGAAATTAGGTTTGATGAGAGGTGTCTTGAGAGAGAGGTGTGGAGAAGAATACTAGGATGACTGATGTTGGGTGGGTGGAGATGGAGTGTCTGAAACTGATATGTGGGCTTTTATGGTTGCCGAGTTTTGGAGCAAACTTGCAATTTAATGGATTAATTTAAGATTTGTGTAGTGTACACAATGGAGGTGAGTGACATTGGGAAGTGAGAAGCTGAGCTTAATAAAAACCAATTTTTTGGTGATGTATTTGACAGGTTGAGTCAGTGGATCTTTGGTTCCAAACGGTACTAAACTCACCCATGGGTTAAATCTAACTGAATGTGGGTTTGGATACTACAGTACAGTGTAGGTTCCTATGGCCTATAGTTGTGTTTTATTGTGTGCTGTCACTATTCTGTAGTGTATTGATATGTGATGTCTCTTTTTACCCTTGCTTTTTTGGGCATCAACGTCTCTTTTATGTACTTGAAGTTGAACCAATTCACTCACTAAACTGTAATCAAGTATTTGAACATGATTAGGGTCTAGTCCGGTAACTTTTTTCACTAAACTGTAATCAAGTATTTGAACATGATTAGGGTCTAGTTCGGTAACTTTTTTTCCACAAGAGAACATGGTAAGCAAAACAATAAATTAGTTGAAGGAGAAGTAAATGAGTGTTTACTACACTTATGGTCTCATCTCAACACCAGACAATTCAATTATAGATCATGGAACATTTATGGGCGAATAGTAAAATCTTGGTGGACGTGTCACGTGTAGTTTTACTTTTATTCTTTTTATTTTGAAAAAAATTGTTGTCAATTTACTTTTTATTATTATAATTCACACAGGAAATTACATAAAATTACAGCACACCCATAGATCCACGTTAAATTTATTTTTTATTCATTATGAAATGATTAAAACGAGTGTGTTATTTGTTCTCTTTTCTTTTTCTCTAATCAACTTTTTGCCAGAATTAAAACGAATGACTTCGCGACTGACACTAGTAGAGAGGCTTCTATACAAATATCGTGTTCGACTCTATCAATGCCACATAACCTATTTTGTTGTTTGTAAAACTTATTACTCTTTTCTAAAAGTTATATATATTTATACAAAATAACGGAAATGTCCTTATGACTATTATTTTAAATTAAGAAATTAAAGGTTTTCCTCAACTTCAGTTCTCAGTTTTTTTTCTCGCGCCATCGATGTTCTTTTGTAAGTCTTCAAATCTAGACTAGTTATCGGTCAAAGAAAAATCATCAAACTAGAGCATTTTTTGAAAAAAAAAAAAATTTTGGGGCATTTTTTGTCCAATTATAATAAGTGACAACCACATTTTGTAATTTACCCCGACATTTTTAAAATTTACATCAAATCTATCTACCCGTAAAAACTCTCCACACTTTAATGAGATCGAATGTTTGACCTCACCACACTCAACTACTAAAAAATAAGTCACTTGCAAAACCTCATTTTTTTTATAAATGAATATAATGATTTTTGATTAAATAATAAAAAAACTACATGTATTATAAATATAATTCTTTTTAATTAAATTTAGTAATTATCTTCAAATTCTTACATACAGCTTTTAATTTTTTTTCTAAATAATTCAACAGTGTCATGGTCATCACTACAAAAAAATATATATTAGCAACAAATTTTACAGTTGATAAAATACACATAAATTAGTTGTAAAAGTACACTAATACACTTCAATCTCTCAGAATAACCACTTCTACATAACCCAAACACTTTGATTTGATACATGAAAACATCAGTGTCATTTACACACATCAAGTGGAACCATCGACCAATAATTGTATGAATAAATTATGCTAGCTTCTCCACAACCTTACAAATTAAGCTCATCTGTCAAATATATGTAGAGATTAGGAACACTTAAATATTTGCATAGAAGTGAAGCATTCACATGCCCTTTTGTACCTATATACATACCTCCACATGACCCAAGACCCATAAAGTTAATACCATTTTTCATTTAAAATGATAAAAAGTGAAATCTATATAAATATATGAAGATGACTGATATATATAACATGTCCCAATTCACAAAAATGTACACTCACTCGGTGCTCCACTATCACTAGAGGTTTGGCCATATTTTGATGCTTCTTCGATTATGAGTAAAAATCATTTATTGCCATACTAAATAGCAACCAACTTTAATACTTGTGCTCCTCAAATACATTCTTCATGTGTCTTCTTTAGATTTTATTATCCTTTCTTTTTTGGGTCTCTCCCACCTACCAACCCAGAATGGCATGCAATTTTGACAACCCAATTTCATGCACATGATGCATCTTATTATTATTCTAAGGTATTTTTTGTTAAAATGATTCGGTGTGAGTGAGTCTTGGTGGTGCACTAAATTAAAAATTGTCACTAGTAATTGTAAAAGCTAATCATGTACGTGTTTTTTTGTAAGTAATTGAACTTTTTATCTAAAATCTAAACATGAACCTTTTATATTTTCAAATCACAAGTGACATCGAAAATAATCTTTGAAGTTAACAAGGATTTGATTCACAACAACTTGTCAAAAATGGTGTTATCCATCGAGGTTGATTATCGCTTGAGGAATATATAACGACTCAATTCTCTAACATTCTTCTAACCAATCGATCGTAAGTCCTTACGAAGCTCGAGCCTCGACAAGCATGTCCGTAACCTAAGGTAATTTTGTATTCTAAATCCTGTATTTTCAATCTTAGGCTAGTGCTTTCGGTAATAACTCGACTTTGATCCTGGGTAATTGTAGTAGTTTTGTGGGTCTATATTGGTAGAGTTGGGTAATTGATGTGGGTCTATATTGGTAGAGTTCATAACCGTCGAGGTGAAGTCAGGACCTAAAAGATCAAATGGAACGATAAACTTAATATAGTCAAGTCAAT
>JAYMTP010007942.1:0-10519 GCA_036897365.1 Geranium brycei | reverse complement strand
CACAGATCCCACCCAAACCAAATTTCAGTGTGAAAGCAAATCGGTCTGGACCACTGATCTCTGATCAGGTAGAGCCTCCTTGGATGACTGGGTCAAGTACGCTTTCACCCTATTTTTAAACTATTAATTTTGTTTTGAAACTAAACTATTAATTTAATTTAGTAACAATATTAATAATTATTTAATTTCCCTTTATTTATTAATAATAATTAATAACATTAGTTATACTAAATATTAATATGATTAAATAATATTTTTTAAAACATTAATAAAAATTATCATTAATTTACAATTAATTAATTATTAATTTATAGTTATAAAAACTTAAAAAAGAAGAAGTTTCGTCTTCTTCAGCTCTCCTCCAGCCAGCTGCGCCTCGTCTCCTTCTCCTATCATCATCCGTTGCCATAGCTACATTGTAGTATGGTCCTTCTCTCCGTTAAGATTATGTAGAAATTGACGTCGTTGAGGACCAGATCCGTCTATTTAGGCGACCATGACGCTGAGGCTGAGGCGACCACAGTTCGCAAGCGCCGAGGATGATCTCTTTCAGAGGGACTAGGGGTGTTCATTTTTGCTCGATGACCCGTTTACCTGGATCACCCGAGACCCGAATGACCCACTACAGCCAGGTATACAACCGGCTGAAAATCTCATCACAAAACCCAGCCCAATATTGTAACCCAAGCCCAACAAGCCTTGAGTCCACCAAGCCCAAACACATTTCAGTTTATTTGATGAAGAAAATCTTTAACTTCCAAGCTAAAATCTTTTTAAGAAGAGCATTATTCATTAATTATAAACAAGGATGTTTTTTTATGAGTAATAATGACTTAAACACTACCATGGCTATGAGAATTGAAACTAAAGATATATTCGTACTTCACTCACAAACTTAGATTCATATTTTATTAGCCAAGATCTAATTTTAATTGGTACTTGTCATTCATAGACACTATCAAGATATAATATCCATTGGTACTTGTCATTCATGAACACTATAAACCAAAATCCCAATGACATATTGTGGTAGTGAACTGCTGATGGAGAATGATATTAGCGGTTGATAGAGGAGTGGAATGGACAAATAATCCACAAAGGAAAAGGAAAACAAATTGGGATGTGTATAATAATAATATTATTGTGGTTTCAACAGCATATTAGCAATGCGTGGGGATAAATGTAATGTGGACCGTAGACGACCCATTCAAGACCTCACCCAACCCACTTGCTCACCTTGTCCTCACCTACGTACAAGGATACCATAGAATCGACCAAGACTCGATTGGATTCGAAATTCTTTTGTTTTAATTAATTAGTTCATCAACCACACAAATCAATTCGGTCAGTTTTAGTTATAATTCGTCAATTATTTTTATTTATATGATACATATTGTATAAACTAATGAATAATAAAAAAGTTACGCGCAAACATGACGAATTTTGAAAGAGTGAATTTGAACTCAATTTGTGTATTTAACGAACACAATTTTATATTCAATTTTAGTCATTCTTGATTATAATAAACTCAAATATATTTAATGAATGAAAATCAAGCAACTCGTTTATGACTTTACCCATTCACTCTCTATTTCATTTTCATCATACTAATTTCGTGTGTAGCTCCACATAAGTCTTAATTTTGTTTTGCAATTGATTTTTGGAGAAATTGTACAAACTCATGGTTAATTATACATTTTTGACATAGAATTACGGTAAAAGGTGCTAATAATCTCCACGATTAACCATACAACTTTTGCATGAAACTATAGTATACAATAAATGCTAATGATCAACACATCTAACTTTTTTTGCACCTTTATTTACAATTAATAATAAATTATGTTTGGTATCACATGAGTAATATATAACTCTAATTTATATTATAAATACACAAAATTCCTTTAATTCCAACGGTAAAATAATAGGTTAAAGAGATCATCATTTTTGCACAAATTTAGAATTCCTTTTCATCGAGACTAGTGAATTTCTTTTCATCATCATCCCTTAATTCCAACCGTTTCGGGTGCACGATACTCTTGAGTGTCAAATCTTTTTCATACATATAGAGAATAATGATATGTTCCCAAATAAAATAGAAAAACAAGCTCATTCGCAGTGATGAGAATGAGATGAAGTTACTCGTCGGCAAGAATGTTGGAGTGGGCAGAGACATAAAAAGGGATGGCAAGAATATTAGGGGAAGATGAGCTTAATAAGACTGTTAGTGTTAGAGGGCTTTCTCGAAGACTCGCTCTTTGCCATCGATGATGCAGTGGGTGAGGAGCTTACAAAGGTGGGAGTTGGCCCTAGTAGCTTGGCGGAGGAGACAACAAACTTTCTTTTTTTTTTTTTTTTTTTTTTTTTTCGGAATAATTGAAGACATCCTAAACTACTAGCATGTACCAAGATTCGAACTCAGGACCTCACATGTGTTAAGTGAGCTCCAATTCAACAAAACAGAGAAGAATGAGTGACATCATGATAACATCATACTTTATTATTAAAATAATTTTTTATGAAAAATATTTATATTCCAGAGTTAATTTCAACTTTTAACCTCATTTCTAATATAGTTCATACTAATGTTATGAAAAATAAGCCATAAGTAATGGTTTAACATCCTTTTTATTTACTATGATTTTATGAAAAAAAATAAGTACCAAAGTGCATCCTGTAATAAATATTTAATTCTAATCTTATAATAACTTGATTCTTCGTATCTCCGTAATGCAAAAATAAATAAAAGGGAATTTACAGTTTGCTATCATTGTGCAAACATGATTAACCCTTTGTTACCATAAACATTTAGGTGACACCTTTTGCTACTCTTAAGTTCCAATTTGTTGCACCATCACCCGCACAATTAATTTTTTATGAAAAGACCAAAATACCCCTCAACTTTTCAAAAATTACAAAATTGCTTAATTTAATCATTTAATGAATAATAACTAGTAACTAATATTAACAATAAAATATTAGGATAATTTTAGCTAGATAAGCCTCAGCAAAGACGTTTTGCACATTTGTTATTTTGTTATCTTGTCATGTCGCCCAAAATTTATATTTTGTACATTAGTACACCGGCATAATGATCTCTCGAAATACCAAAAATTCGCCTTTTCCCCGATGATCCACGCTGGTTAGGGATGAAGCTACTGACTTGATTAGGAAAGATGCAAAAATATGAATTCTTAACGAACTGACAAGATAAAAAAATGTTAGGTGTAGTTATGTGCAAAACACGTTTGGTTGATTATAATTATATGCAATCATCCTTAAAATAATATTTTTTATAATGAATATTTTAATTTTAGGATAGTAAATTATTAATCGTGTCATTTAAATATTTAGGGTGATAAATTATTAATTATGTATGAATGAGGGTGACAAATTATAATTTCCACATAAATAAATACATATTGATTATTTGGAATCACTGGTCTAACTAAACCTAAGAAATAAGAATCACACTTTAATCGTTTTGTAGCGCTTAATTGAAAGACGCAGTGAGTGGCGAATCCGTAAATAACTGGAAGCGTACGTGGCATCCCCTGCACCAATTCGCGACCGGAAAATCAAACAAAACTACTGGAGTTGCGAAGAACCAGAGAGACCAGACCGAGCTCTCTCTAGCTCTTCTCTTTCATGGCGGTCGCTGCTCGAGCCTTGTTTCTTTCCCGCTTGATTGACCAATCTCTCCGTCCAATCCACCACCACCCCCCTCCCCCCTCCTTTTTCCGCCGGCGGCGACCCTCCGGCGTCACCGTCAACTGCCTCAGCGGTGGCGTCTCCGACGATTTCGTCTCCACTCGCAAGTCCAGCTTCGACCGTGGATTCTCCGTCATCGCCAATCTGCTCAAGCGAATCGAGCCTCTCGACACCTCCGCCATCTCCCAGGGCGTCTCCGCCTCCGCCAGGGACTCCATGAAGCAGACCATCTCCACAATGCTCGGCTTGCTCCCTTCCGACCAGTTCTCCGTCACCGTTAGGGTTTCGAAGCACCCACTGGACCGCCTGCTCGCTTCCTCAATCATCACCGGGTATCACACATAACATAACCCCCAGCTCAATTTCCAGTTATTGCTCTGATGAAAACATGAAGTTCAATTGAATTGAGTTCATATGGAGTGATTTTGATGGTTTGGTGTTATAGGTATACACTGTGGAATGCGGAGTATCGGATATCCTTGACAAGGAATTTTGATATATCTAGTGATAGTTCAAGAAAGTCCAATTGTTCAACTTCAACAGAAGGTGATGTTTCAGCAGTCAAGTGTGAGGAGAGTGAAGAGAGGGGATGCGAGGTTGGTCTTGGCGATATGTCTCTGAAAGATTTAGGGAGAAATCCACAGCTTTTGGGTGATTTGCTGCCAGAGGCTTTGAACTGCATTCAACAGTTGCAGTCTGAGTTATCTTTAGCAGAGGAGGTGAGCATTTGAGCTCTTGTTGCTAAGATGTGACTTCATTGCTCATTGATCCATGATTGGTATTGAAAAGAATATGCATGCACATTAACTGTTTTAACTGGAGAGAATCTGAGCAAGGAAAACTTGTATAGCAAATTGAAACAAAAATTAAGGTGCATATATTCTGGACCATTTAGTTACAATTGTTCTTCGAAATATGAAGAACACATTATACATGAGGCTATTAGAGATTGTGTCTGGAATCATTTAGGTTGTATTTTGTTGGTTGTTTATTGCTATGGATAGCCAAAAACTCCTCTTGAAGTTTGTTTTTTTTTAAAGTCTTTGTAATCTGAAACTGAGATATGAAATCTTCAGTTTATCACCATGCTTTTGCATGTTTAATGTCAAAAAAAATTTTTTTTTTTTTTTTGGGGGGGGGGGGGATATAATTGAATATCTTATGAAAGTTAAACTGTCCTATTGTCTTCAACCAGTTATTCCCCTAGTGGAGTGCAAATTCAAGATTATAGATTACATAATCTAGCTCTATGTGTAGCTGCTTCTGTTTGATTGGACTTGCTAAGGTAAAATACGCTTATGTATCTGAATTAGTCTGCATGGTGCTTGGCAGATTTAGAAATTGTTGATGGGAATAAAAACCATGATGGATATAATATAACTGAAGCATGATAAACTGGCTTAGGCAGTTAAAGAGTTTGCCTGCCTTGAAACTCCTTATTTCATAGCATTAGTTCCCCTTACTTGCTTCAGAGCTGTCACCCTAGCAAACCAGTAATCTGAACATGTATAAGATACATGTTAAGCCTTTTATTGTAAGTATGAAAGCAAGTAAACCTTGAAAATTATTACCTAGTGGCTAGTGGCAGCACCAGTATCAATGTTTTCGCTAGTTGACTTTGTCAGACTGTATTTTGGCTGTGCTTAAATGGTTTAATTCTGTGAAGGAGTTGCATTAAGTCAATTATAATTTGATGTATCTGTTTCAGTTGCACTTAACATACATTGTCGTTAAAATAATTTATTTGGGTTTGATATGCCTGAGCTGATGGGGTGTGCCTTACTACACATCAAGATGGAAAGATCATAGACATACTGTGTGCTGATGATTATTTCCTGTTTCAGGAATTAAATGCCCAGAAGAAGGAAAATATGCAAGTAGAACATGGAAAAGGAAATAGGAATGATTTATTGGAGTATTTACGCTCCTTGGATAATGATACGGTAATAACACGTAAATTCTTAATTTCATTGGGTGCATATCCAATTGGATTTTGAACTCCATTTTTCAAGCATCAAATACACATATCATATATGTGAAACGTCTAATATCACTGAATTCGGGTTAACAGGTGGGAGAGCTATCTCGACCATCATCGGTAGAGGTGGATGAGATTATTCAGCAACTTGTTCAAAACACACTGCAAAGGTTCTTTCAACACCATACTACCTTGGGAGAATCAGTCACGGAGAATCCGGAAAATAATGAAGATGGTGGCGATGAATCATCCAGCAGCATAGGCACTTCCCGTGATTACCTAGCAAAGCTGCTCTTCTGGTTAGTATTACTTATCATTCTTATGTAATTTCTATTACTTCTGCTGTTTTTAGTCTAGTATTAGGCAAGTTGTGCTGCCAATTGATCTGCCCGTGTGTGCATCTGTGCCCGAACATCCTCGTAGAGGGAAGTAAAAGAAATGGCAATTTAATTATCGAACTGATATTTTAGTTTGGAGGAAAAGAAATTTCAGCTGTTCATAGGAAAATCTAAGTGACGGTCAAAACCGTAATATAAGTTTTGGAGCAGTTGGAGTTTGGAAATAGAATCGTGTCTGCTATGGCTTATTGGGATATCCAAAGTTGTGTTAAAGCCTTGATTTGTACACAAGCTCATCTTCCTTTCCACCTGATTGTCAACTCTAATACCCACCTGGTAATTTAATTTGAATGTATGGAATTGCAATTCTAAGTTTTCTTCTGGATGGGCAGGTGCATGTTACTTGGTCATCATTTGAGAGGCTTGGAGAACAGACTGCATTTAAGTTGCGCTGTCGGACTATTGTAGAGATGATAAAACATCAGCATGTATATCCTTTCCCTTTTTCTCCTCTACTATTTTTCCGTTGGAAAACAATCAGTGCTTATGACAAAATATTCATTCTAGCGTCTCTTTTCTGTCTCCACTGTAAGTGTAAGAGATGAGTCAGAAATGTAGCAGCCACCGGCCAAAACACTTTTTTCAGAAGTGTAAATGGAAGTATTATCAAAATTCTTGCAAGGGTACATTGTCTTATTGAACTTTAGCTACCAGACTAAATATTTGAACACTTGGGCTAAATAAGCTTTGGTAGCTTGACCATGTTACTAACTTGTCGAAATTTACCGACATTGTTTAAGTTATTGATATGATAACCGCAGATTCTAGTCACCCGCAGATACAATCAAGATTTGAGATAGGGAGGATAAAAGAGAGGACTCAAACTCTTCTTCAATACTATGCCGCAAAAATGGCTCACAAAGTCAATTATGAAAGGGAAAGCCCTCCCATACAGTAACACACCCTCTGAAATCTATATATGTATACAAAGTTATACACGCAAAAGAATTGATAAAAACAAAATGAATGGATTTGGTCTGGTGCACAAAAGAATGAAATGAATGATAGTGTACTTGTGGATGAAGCAAACTATTGCTCTTGTAGACGAGGACCTTGACGATTGTGATTGTACAGATCATACGGTTCCCAAAGAGAATCAACAGGGCAGGGTCTCCTAGAATCAAGCCTCACCCAAGGCTTCTCTTTCCCACTCCAATGTAGCAGACTCACCGGCCCGGGATGCAATGACCTGCAGCTGCTCACCACATTGTCGCCGCCAAGCCCATGCTGGTTCCACCTATGATCAATGGCCTCCACATCTCCCCCAAACACCAGCAAAAATGGTGGCAGTGAACCCAGATCATATATCCTCCTCTCCTTCTGAATCTCCATCCACTTCTCTATCTTCCTCGTGTAATCGCCCTCTCTCCATCTCCCCAAATCCATCACCATCACCCCCGTATTGAAATAGCAAGGCACCTTCCCATCGAACACCCTGGAGAACTCGGGATGGAACCAGAACTCATCAGAGAAGTACTTGGTGAAATTGACATGGCAGTACTCGGGAGCCCCAATAGTTCTTGACCCAGTAAGCGAAATGGACCAGAGCTTGTGAATGTCATCGACCAGAACGATATCAGAATCGAGATAGATGACTCGGCTGATGCAGGGCTCGAGCATGTCGGCCAGGTAGCTCCTGGCGTAGTTGAGAGGGTTCTCAAGGGCGTGGCGAATAGAAGAGGAGATGAGATTGTTGACCAGGTTCTCGTGGAAGGCGTAGACCTTGAACCTGAGGGAAGGGAAGGTGGAGCGGACGATGGGAGCGAGGTCAGAGCTGGAATTGGCAGCAATCAAGTGGAAGAAAATGTTCTCAGGACAAGAAGAGTGCTTCAGAACAGAGTGGATTGCAGCAACAGAGCCTCTAAGGTACTTGAAATCAATAGTCATGGCAACATGAACAAGCAAAGGATCACAAACCAACAACATATTGCTCTTGGAGACATGGGGACAGTTAAGTCCGTTACGGTACTCGGGCGCCTCATAGAACTCAATGGACAGGCCACTTCCATCAAGCTTTCCTGGGAATGATCTGATGGAGAAGGTGGGAGATGAGAGCAAGAGAAGGAGAAAGGGTATGAGAGGAACCATTAGCTGAGGCTGGAATTGAAAGGGTCTCTTGAATGTGGTCAGGAGGTTGTTTGTGATTATAAATCTTGAGTTTCAAGATACAAAAGAGAGAGAGAGAGAGAGGTTTCCAAGAAACAAAGAGAGAGAGTTGGAAAGGTCAAAGAATTGACAAGAGGAAGGCAAACACGTCCGTCCCAATGACCCAAAACGCGGTTACGAACGTGACCGTTTGGACGTTAGCGTCTCCACTTTTATTTAAGACATTGAATTGAAGCTTTCTTCTCTCTGTCTCCATTTTGAAAGGGTAAACTGCAAATAATTATATGCCGGGGCGTTTTATCCACCTGCGCTCTAAGAGAAAAACGTGTCTTTAAGGGTATGTTATATTGTTTCATTTTTTTTTTAACAATCTCATATAAATATAATTGACTGACTCTTTTTCATATAACTACATAACATAGTGTTTGCTATTCAAGCAGAAGCATTTTTGCCTAAATAAAAATAGATAATTCACATAAAATCATATATTTAAACTTGTTCTTGATATATGATGTTATTTAGAAAGATAGTGATTTTTTTGTTGTAATGGGCGTCAAGGAAAATAGGTGATAATTTTTTACCCATTTTGAAAAATAGGTTGGAGGAGGTTCATTAGAGCACATGTGCGCACGTGCCATGCCCATTATAATGATAATTATTATATATTCATTGAACATTTCAATTTAAATGACTATAGGTGGAGTTGGTGCATCACCACATGGGATGCTGCCCATTGCCAATAATATAAAGTCTATTTGTTTTATGTTGTTACAATTATTATTGCCTCCACTTTTAGTCCATTCATGGTGGTTGCAGTCTTTCTTAAATAATCCTTTTCCCTTTTGTGTTGGATTCATCAGGTTTATAAGCACTTTGTATTGCTTTACATTTGGAGGGAATAAAGACATAGCCAGCAGAGGTGAAGCTGACCAACTATTTCGGCACAATCATTAGGAAGATATGATTAAAGAGCATCTATCTAGTACCCAACTCCTTTGCCCCAACCCTCAAACCAAACAAAACTATCCGTAGCAGGTTTTGGATTTATTAATGTATTGACAATACATATGGATGACCTGCATTCAAAGTGATTTATGCCAAACAAGCATTTAACCTTTAATACCTTCTCTGAAGAAGTGGCCAAGCCAGACCGTAAGAATTGGTGGTCTGAATCAGACCATGGATCATGGTTACAGAACCGAAGGGTCTCGGTTCCGGTCTGATTATGAAGAAAACCAAGATTTTTTTGCCAAGGCGGCAATCCAGAGATGGATAGCCGCTCGGTTAACCAAAGATACCAAACGAGAAGGTATTACACAGACTTGTGGCATGTAGGGATGGAAATTTAGATCCGAAACCGGAGAATCGGGAACCGTGACTAACAGTGCTGGTTCTGATTCTAAAATTGAAAGAACGTATAGTTCCAATTTGATTCCGGTTCTTAAAATATAAAATCGCTGGATACCTACCCCTAACCGAACTGATTCTCTGATCCACGTGTGTTACTACTAAATGAGATGGTGAAAGTACACTCTAAGAATGTCTGACAGAATATCAGAGGCAATAGTCTTCCAGAACTGTAATCCAAGATAATATAAAAACATATATGTGCAAGGTAATCAATATTGAAATAAACATGTAGAAAAATACATAGTGTCACATCTCGAAAGTTTTCGAACCAAAATAACTTAGAATGTGACCAACGAACTCTTGCCCAAGTTCGCATGAACTCCCTTCTCCTCCACTTGAAGGCGTAACGATTTCGTGCACCCCTCAACTGTCATCTCTTAAGGTTACGACAACAAACCTCGACGGTCGCTCAACGACTAATCGACTCGCACCCTCTAACAATCGACCATGGTTCGACCACTCGACGTTATGAGACTCGCCGAGTCTCGCCTGCACAAACCCCTCCCCCCAAGTCCGCGTGCGATTTCCTCGCGGTCCCGTCTTACAACGTCAGTATGTCCCCAACGCGCCCACGCCGACCTTACTAACACCCGCGTGCGTCCTAACCGAGGTTCGCCCTCCCAACGCCGGCCTAACGAGCCTACCTCTCAGGCCCTCCAATACCAGCCCGTTCAAGCCCGTCAAGATGGTGTGCGTTCAAATTAGGGGTGCACACATGTCACCCGAGACCCAACCCACCCGACCCGTGACCCATGTAGACAACACCCGTCGGGTGCTGGGTCGGGTGTTGGGTGACAAAAGGTTGACCCGTACAAGTTACGGGTGGGTGGCGGGTATGAGGTCCAAAAACGTGATACACCCGACCCACCCGTATCATACATGTTCGTAGCCCATTAGGATATAGGAAGCCCACACA
>JAYMTP010007941.1:0-10519 GCA_036897365.1 Geranium brycei | reverse complement strand
GCCGCCGTGGACGAGGAGGCTGGTGAAGCGGGGATGCTTGGTCATGACGGAGTTCTTGAGCTCTCTCTTGATGAAGGCGACGTCGAGGGGCTCGACGCCGCCGAGGGTTAGGTGGATGACCTGGGTGGTGTCCGGCTGGATGAACAGCTTGCCGGCGGGGGTGAGCGGCTCTTCGTAGCTTATCTCTGGCGAGTACCCCATGTGGTAGTATTGGTTATTGTTGTTTCTTGTTTTTTTGTTTGTTTGTTGAGCTATATTGGTGACTTTACAATAGTAATAGAGCAACATAATATATGTGTGGTAATTAAGACCATCCACGTCACATCGTGATACTATAGCTAGGTTACTAGCACTTATTTATAACCTTTTTTTTAAACAAACCGACAAGAGCGAGCCTTGCTGTCGAAAATAACAAGGATAGTTGGTGAGACAGCTCCCATACCTTACTTTGAATAGGATTATTACGAACAAACATGGTTGGTATAAATGTATCCTTGCTACAACATCTTCAGGATAAAATAATAACAATCGAGTGACCTATTCTGGATAAAGAGACCAGATGGTCGACGAAATGTCCACCCAGCCGAATCCTATGGTTAAACTGGATGAAGAGGTTATAGGCCATATTACGATAATCTGACTGTAAGACAGTTTTGCTCTACCCATTCCATGTGCAGCGCACCATAATACTTTTGTAAGCCCCACGACCTCCACCTCAGTTGGGTAGAGAAATCCTTTGAACCTCTTACATCAAGCACCTAACAAAACAACCCTAATGTTCTTATGAAACAAGCTAAAACCCCCACATTCCTCTTACCATATCAAGAGCCCTGTCCTAGACTATTTTAAATCTATCTTCCTGATGCGGTCGCATCAATTATACGTTTATGATATCTATTACTCCCTAACTAGGTGTTATTTCACACTCGATGTGTTAATTTACTGATCTTTGTGTCATGTATCTCTTCGAGAGTGTGTGGAGTGATTTGTGTGCAGATCCCAGCAAGTTGGAGTAAAAGGAGCTAAATAGGAAAAGCTGGTGGGTGTCATGGCCGGTGTCATGGGCCATGACACTGCCCATGACAATGAGCAGATTGGAGCAAACACAGAGCCACCGAAGGGCAGCTCGCGGGCACCTGTCATGGTCGATGTCACGGCCCATGACAAGACCTGTGACATGAGGCAACAACCAAGCCAAAGGAGCCATACAAAGGACAACTTACAGGAGGTTGTCACGGGCCATGTCACGGCTCATGACAGTCGCGGGACCATCCGATTTAAAAGAAAAAAAACGCAGATTTTGATAATGGTTTATTTTTCAGACCTAGACAACTTAGAGAGCAGAGAGAGAAGCGAACCAGATCGACTAAAGAGTGAATCCGAGTTTTCGAGAGAAGCTCCAATCCGTTGCAAGGGAGATTAAGATGCAAAGATCCAATAAGCTACACTCCAACAATCGAGAGGGATTCGATGTTTGATGTTCTTCAACCTTTTGGGTTTTAGGGTTCTTTGTTCTTATTCTCTAAACTCGATTACTACATTTATTTCTATAACTTTTGGTTCTAGCACCATGATTATGGGCTAAATACCCTTGATCATGGGTGCTAGGTCTCGAACTATGTACTTTGAATGTTATGATTATGAATTGAAGTATTTCATGCATATGTGATTGAACTATGTTGTGTGTGATTGAGTGATGAGTGTGTACTACGGTTTTGAATGTAAGAGTACTCAAAAGTGATTGAGAGTATATTTTATCTGGCCTCGTTTAAATCTGGACAAAAGCACAATAAAGTTTTGGACATCGTTATGCAGTCTCACAATTTGAAAGATTTAGCTTGCAAGAAACGATCTCGTCTTCAGCAAGAAATTTGCATTCCCTCAATCATCATCAAAATCTCATCCCATGCAAAGGAATTAATTGCTTGATTTTTTTCTTTTAATAAAGTAAACAGCTGGATCTACACATAAAACAAACAAATATAATACGACAAATCAAATTCTAAAAGCATCGAATGCTCGATCAATCTAAAAATGTAAATTGATACAAGAGTTTGAAAGTAATCTATCAATTGTCAAATGAATCAGCTAATTATCGGATATGAATGACATGAACTTTATATAATAAACAAAATGTCGATAATTCTATTTCTTATGCATGATGCAACTGTTGATAATAAAAAAAAGTGAGATAATTTTTTTCATTGCGTGGTCCTCTGGCACTATGTTTGATTTCAAGACTTCAGTTTATAATTATTCATTCTTTTAAGGTGACACGGTTTTTACTTGTTTTATTGTTGTTTGACAAAAGATCGAGATCCACATTTTCAGGAGCCTTTGTACAAACAACACGATGCTCTTGTCTGAAAATTTATCACGATAAGGGTAATAAAAAGCAACTCCGACAACACCTAGACCATCTACAACGTCGTCAACACTTAAGCTATAAAGAAAAAAGGGCCAAAACCAAAGAGACCAAAAATGGAAGCCGAAGCTTAATGTCTCCAACTCAACGTGGAGCTCCTAGGTTTTGGTAATAACTAATAAATATTGGTGGTTACAACCACCCCCACTTCCCATATGCTAACGTGTCGCTCTCTCATTGCATGCATGAATCTGACCATATTTGGAAATTAACTCTCGAACTCGAAATGTGACCGTTGGAATATTTAATAGCGATTGTAGTGAAGAAAAAAGTGACCTAACACACTCACCGCCATTACTACGTATCATCAATATTGCTTGATACAAAATAAGTACCTAAAGGTCCTTCTCTTGCGTGTCCTTTCTCGATTGGATTCAAAATCTTCAATAAAGTGTTTCTAAAATACTTATCAGTTTGAGAAAATGATTGATAAGCTCGACAAGATTGTAACAAATTTTTGTTATTTTATTTTGTTCTGACTCGATTCAAAGACAAAGCATCAAAACTATATCAAATATGATGATAAAATATAAATTTTAAGAAAGTGCGAGCAACATGTGTATTTAAATTTAACTAAATTATCATTCGTATATTTGTAATATTCGAGAGACCAATTATTTTCTTTTCTTCAAAATGGGCTGGTTTCGAGCATAGGCCCTTTCACTCCAAGCTCATTTGCAAATGATGATTCAAAATTAAGAAAGTTCTTTTGTTGATTTTTTACACTTAACGGGAATCAAGACCAATCTCTAGTCCAATAATCAATTCTTTTTAAAAAAAAGGAGAGATAAACAAGCATCAAAGAAGCCTTGGTTGCAATTCTGGACCGAGACTGAGTAGTCTGAAGATGTGCTTTTCGTACTGATGTCTCTCACTCACCTTCTGAAGATGTGCTTTTCGTACTGATGTCTCTCACTCACCTGCCAGTCTCGCCGTCATCATAATTCCATCGCATGCAAATGATTTAGCCTAATATCTTTATTATTAAGCTTTTTGGATTCTCAATCTCTCAGTTTTTCACTACTTGCATTGTAACATTTCTAGCCTTTATCTTGATTTGGGTTTAATTGCTAACTCATCAATACAATTTTTGTCGAGTAAAAAAATGATGTCTCTCTCATACACTCAACACAACTTGAACACATATGATAGTCTCACAAACACTCATTACAACATGAACGCGCATATGATATGTCTCTCAGACATTCAACACAACTTGAATACACATGTATTCCGTCTCTCAGACACTCAACACAACCTGAAAAATTACGTACATGATCTATCTCTCGAACGCCCAACATAACCTCATGAACACGTAATCTATCTCTCAGACACTCAACGCAACCTCATGACACCATTGGGGTGACACATATGTGTGCCACCCAACTCTTTAAGTGACATATATCATATTAAGGGTAACATAAATATTGTGTCACCTCAACACATAATTGGTGTAGTGTATGGGATGACGATTGATATCATGCCTGCTGCCCACAAGACAGAGAAAACTCACAACTGCCCAAGGTGCCAGCTTACCAAAAGATCAACCAAAATTACATTGATGATAGGACAAGGGATGTGCTGGTGGTGCCCAGCTAAATACACTCCAGGTCATGCAGCTTCCTGCCCTAATAAGCAGAGACTGGTCATGTTAAGTCATGAAGAAGATGAGGAGGAAGAGGAACTGATACTTTTGATGAAGATGAGGACGAGGGTTCTGCTAAAATGTGCTTCACTAATTGAGTCTCCAACCCTCTTTCAGCCCATTTTGGCTCATCATACTTCATATGGGCCCGTTTCAAGACATGGGCTGGTTTCAAGCATGGGCCCTTTCACTCCAAGCTCATTTGCAAATGATGATTCAAAGTTGATTATTGGACTGGAGATTGGTCTCGATTCCGATTGAGTGAAAAAAATCAACAAAGAATTTTCACTCAATCGGAATCGAGACCAATCTCCAGTCCAATAATCAACTTTTATAAAAAGGAGAGATAATCGAGCATAAAAGAAGCCTTGGTTGCAATTATGGACTGAGACTGAGTAGTCTGAAGGTGTACTTTTCACACTGATGTCTCTCACTCACCTGCCAGTCTCGCCATCATCATAATTTCATCGCATGCAAATGATTTAGCCTAATATCTTTATTATCAAGCCTTTTGGATACTGTCTCTCTCAAACATTCGACACAACTTGAACACATATGATAGTCTCATAAACACTCAACACAACGTGAACACGTATGCAATATCTCTCTCAGACATTCAACACAATTTGAATACACACGTAACACAACTTGAAAAATTACGTATATGATCTATCTCTCAAACGCCCAACATAACTTCATGAACACATAATCTATCTCTCAGACACTCAACCCAACCCGAACACATACGATCATAAACAAACGACTTACACAATCTAGAATACAAAACATCTATAGTTGAATCATGTGTACATCAAACATAAACCCAAAGTTCACATCATCTTGGTGGATTCTATGGCATCTTGCTTCATCTCAAGCAAAGCCTCCTCGAAGCACTCGGCAAGAAACTCCGGATCGGGAACTATATCCTTGGCTGCAAGGATCTGCATATCAGCCTTCCCCACATAGCTCACCATGTGCATCGTTATCGCCTGAAAGAATCAAAACAAACAAAAGAAACTCAAGAAAAGAACCAAAACTCAAACCATCATAGAGGAAAGTACATGCATACGTGAGCTAGGCTTGATGAGCTTGCTCTTGTGTAAGTTATGGGGTTCCCGACAATTTGAAGCTTCTCTTGAGGACCAACAACGTTGGAGATGGAGAAGCTCGTGTTACAAACTAGCCTGTAGTTCACCAAGCTAGCATACTACAAAACACCAAAAAATAATCAAAACAAGAAGAAAAATATATGACATAGAAGTACACATAATCAAAGTATAGCAATTGCAAGAAGTTAACAAATTTACGTGGTTCACCGACAATATGTCCCCATGTAGATGAGAATTCGATTACAGAATTGCCAAATTAATTTGGCTAGGTTACATAACACCGTAGTATTTATATTACCATCAAACCCTTATCAATATTGAAGGAAACATGAAACTCAAGGCTAGGGCTAGGCATGAATGAGTCAAACACAACTAATAATTTTAAACTTTTAGTTGTAGAGCTCGACTCGATATATACAACTCAGTTTTATATTATTTTAGATACCAAACTTTATGTGATTCAAAATTCACTGACATGAAGCCTTATTTTTATTATAAGAGTTCAATTACAGAATCACCAAATCAATTGGGTTAGGTTGCATAATGTAATATTTATACTATTACAATCAAAGCCTATGTTAGAATTTGTAATCTCTACTTCATGTTTGGAGAAGTAAAGTACAATTACACCATTGAAAAGTGGTGAAAAGTGGCTATGGTTACAAGAATAAACAAGAGCATGAAAGCTCTTTTATTAGGATTTATTATAATAATTATTAGGATTTATGTTTTAGGTTTTTTCTTTTTATTACCTTAGATTAATTGTCTTTTATTTTATTTTATTTTATTTTATTTACATTTATTGTGTTTTTAAATCTTTCTTTGTAAGTTGGGCTATAAATTGAGCAATAGAGTATGAGAAGTATTATTCCATTCCAAAAATACTTGTTTCCAAGTGTGTGTGTTTTTCATTTTATTTTCTTGAAACCAACATCCTAATCAAAAAATAAACATGAAACTCAATTTGACATGAAGCTGAAGATTAGGCCTAACTAGCCTAGACATCATTTTATCAGAACCCAAACATAACATACGGTAGGCTGGGGGTCTCTCTGCGCCCCCGACCCTATGTCGGGTCGTGTCCCCTAGATTTTGACTCGTTGATCGACCATTATTTTGGGGCATGGACCCTTAGCAAGTTATCTTGAACAAGGGACACTACCCCTTGATCATCACGATCAAAACGGCTTCACTCATAACGAAACTAAACTGAACAAAAAATCGCCTGATTCAAAACTGAACCCAACTAAATTTCATTAATTTAATTTCAGTGTTTATTTTCTTAAGAAAATTAAATCGGTCAACTTGATTAATTTTGAGTCAATTTGGTTCAAAACTGAACCGTGATCAGCCCTACTTCATATAATGGCCTGCGAGCAAAAACAGAACAATCATTAATATATTACAAAACCTATAGTTTATAGGATATGTTTTTTTATTGTTATAAATAAATTTTGTTTATGTAAACAATAATTATTCAACTCATTTTTCCCGTCAACGATACTAAACAAGCTTCATGTGAAATACGTATAATCTCAAAATAAATTATAATGATTGTTAATATCCAATTATTAGAATTCAAATTAATAGATATGATGATATAACAAGATACATTATATGAGATATTTATTGATAAAAACGTTAATTTTGTCGGTGGAAAAATATAGAATATTGCAATATTATTAGGAAAAAAAACAACAACCATTAACTCCTGATAATGACGGAAAATAAATCAAAGTAACACATAACAATAATAATTAATTTTATCAACGGTACTAAACATACGACCCCATCAAAACCAATCACGCAATACCATATCATTAATTAATTATGGGCATGAACTTTGTGTACATGATTTTTTCCATCGATGTATAATTTTTTAAAGTGAACTAGAGAACTAAACAAAGCGACATATAGCAACATATATATATTCAAAGATAAGTAATCCGAAAAATAATTTACCATTATTCACTTGCTGGAATCAGTATTGTAAAAATCGGTGGACGTTATTTAGTTGGCAAGGACTTTTTAGGAACTAACCAGAGTTAAGACGAGATTAATTGAAAAATAAATCTAGTTAAAGAGTTAATCGAAAATTATAAAAATTAATCAGAAACTAGTTGAGAGATTAATCAAGACTTCATTGGACAAGTCAGAAATCTTTACAACATTGCTAGTAATTAAGGGTAATTAAAAATTTATTATTTAAATAATTAAAGCGTGAGAATATATAGCAACCATACATATAGTAGGGTATGTATATTTTACACTTTTGTGGACGAGAAAAGTAGAGAATAATTATTGATGCCTTCAAAAATAATGGAGAATATTATAGGTCAAACTAAAAATAAGATGAGGATTTTTTTTAATCAACGGTCAAAAAAATTTGATAAACAAACAAACGGCGGAAATTCAACGGTCAAGATCAGGACTTACGGCGGTCGGAATTGCCCTCTTGACCACTTTCATGTCGTCGAGCAAAAAACTCGCCGTCGACAGAGGTGGAGAACTGTCAGTCGACAGAGGTTGATAGGTAATACCCTTTGCGACCTACATTGATTCATAGTTGGTCGGGAATAACGATTCTCCAGTTTAGCTTTTCGGTTTTATAAATTTGAAATTATAAAAATTAGTTACGAAAACCAAATTTTAAAATTTAATTATTACAACTCAATCGAAATACAAAATATAAATAATAAGTAATATATGTGAATGAACGAAAAGTGAATACCCGTTAGTGCAAATTGGTTACCGATAAACGATACAGAGATCTTTAGTGACAATAACCCCATTTGATGGGAAGAAGTGAAATGAAGTGACTTTTGTTTTGTACCGCTTAAGAGATGCTCTGCTCAAATTGCTTTAAATGCAAAATCAGAAATTTCGTAGGAATGGTCTCATATATATAGTTTTTGCAAATAAAATTGCTACGCTATTTTAGGGAAAGAAATTTGAAAAATATAAGTTGTTATTGTAGCATGGCACGACACAAATAAACTGACAAACAAAAGAGGATGATACTCTTAGCTTAATAAAGTTGCAAGAGTTATGGAAGCTCCATCTACCCCTGTTGATGCCTTTAATGTTGTTCATCGTGATTCATAGACGCTACATCTATTGTCACCAACAAACAAAGTGACGTTGTAGGCCATTTGAAAGAACAGAAGTGAAGTGGTTTGGCGTGTGTCGAGAATTTTTTTTCAATTTTATTGACTTTTGAGGCGAAGAGTATTAGCGTGGAGTGGAGGTGACAGTTTTGGCCCCGTCTCGGAGAAGGTTATCAGTTCCAATCCAAAAATGGGAACCGTTGGAGCAGGGGAGAGAGAAGGCGACTATAGATGCATCCAACATTCACCTTCACTAATTCGGTCTAGGTATGGTGATCATATAGTCTTGGAGTAGGGTTTTCGGTGCGAAAAGTCGGGGGAGAGTGGGTTGCGTCGACCCTTCTCTAGTGAAAGCCCTAGCCATTCCGACAGCCCTAAAATGGGCCAGAGATAGTCGTTGGACGATCGTGAAGGTCAAGTTGTATTGCTAGGGAGCTAGTGATACATGGGGTGGGGTGACCAATGATGATCATTTCACGGGTTGATGATTTCTTTTTTTTTTACTGTGGGCGGGTTTTAGTGGGTTTTCCACTGTATCATTGAGTTTTGTTAGGCGCTCTGTTAATGACGTAACTCATTTTTTAACTCGGGTTACGCATAGCAGGAAATCTTGAACCATGGACGAGCGAGTTGTTTTGATTTAGTTATTTCATCGGATTTTCATTAAATCAATTTTGGTTCTAAAAAACAACCTTAGGTTTTGAAGTTTGGGAAGTTATTTATATAATATTAGTGTTTGGTTCAATTTTTCGTACATTAATTTATGTCACTTTCATTGTGAGGGAGTGCTAGAGTATGCCATTTAAAATAGGAAGGTTAGGATATCCAAAAATAACAGTTAAAACAGTAAAGTAAGTGATAAATGATTATATTTTGACGTAATAAATTTTCTTTTTTTCTTGAAACTATTACATATTGACCGAGCTTTTATACTATTGTGAATTCGTTCAAGTTGAAGATTCACTGTGTTTTTTTGCACAAATTCTCCCTTCATGATATTTTTATAGAAATTCTCCCTCATTCATATTCTAATTTGCACCGTCTGTGCAATCCGTGAAAATTAACGAAAATATCACTTAAGTGTTGAATGTCTAAGTTAACACGTTTAGAGATGGGTATGGGTCAAAAATCGGGTCAAATGAAACTTTTTACAATTTTCCCTCAATATAATACTAGTTCAATCAAAATGATGATGACAAATTTTATTTATTGTGCAATGGCTTGGTTGACATTTTTCGAAGTCCTTTCATTAAAGCTCTGATTTTCATGTTACTAATTTGTCTGCAAATCGTTGGCGGGAGTCATCAGCGACGACCCCATTTGATTGGAATTGAAATGAAATGACTTTTAATTCGTAACACTATCACTTCTATAAGAGAAAAAACCATTTAAAATGTTTTTTTGCTTTAAATGCAAAAATAGAAATTTCGTAGCAATGGTCTCATATATTTACATTTGCAATAAGTTGAGTTGATTGCGATTAGTTCATGCACGGTTTCAGAATTGATAGCACCGGTTCCCAGTTTTTGAGAACCAGGTGCAAAATCATTATATAAGGTGTCGGTTCAATTCATAACCTGATTCTTCGATTCAGTTTCCCGGTTCCATCTCGCTGAAACCGATTGATTCTGAATTAGACTTATCGAATTTATAAGCTAAACTAGACGATTTTGATTCAAGTCTATAAATAAAGCTTCAAACGTATAATTATTAAAAGTGTTTCTTCAGTTTGCAAATAAAAGATAAAAACGACTATGAATTCGTCAGCATGTTGACCAGACTTTAGAGAACCGATTCCGTTTCTCGCCATTAAATTAACTGCTCTAGATTTTAAGAACCGAAATCGAACCAAAATTAAATGAACCTCTCTTTTTTTGAAAGAAAACATAACAACATTATTGAATTGTCTGTAATAAGTAAAATTTAGGAATATAACAACAAATCCCATATCCCCCAAGCCAGAGCTCACAAAGAGCAAGATGGTTTTACAGTAAACCTTCCAGTAACTTGACCAAAATATAAACTAAACAAGATAGAAAATAGATTCTCTGAATTTAAGAATCAAAACCAAACCGTCAACGTTTTAGTCTAAAATACCCACCCCTAAAACATACTAACCTAATCTATTATAGCTACAAAAGCCCAAGGGAAAATTCTACATAAATACTCCTAGGTTTTCAGAAGTCCCACTTACCTCTCCCGAAATATAAATGCTAACTGTGAGCTCCCTTAC
>JAYMTP010007940.1:0-10521 GCA_036897365.1 Geranium brycei | reverse complement strand
ATTTGCGACGGCGCACTTTAAAATGTGCGCCGTTACAAACTAACGGCAACAACAACGGTCCGTTTTCGTACCGTTTACTCCTAACGGTAAGATTTTGGTCAACGGTCAACAATTTTGTAACGGCGCACGTAGGATATATGCGCCGTTTGAAAAAACTGATAGTGTAACTACTAACCCACTCCTAACTTCTATCACAACCAAAAAACCCTACCCTCCCGCGTGAGGCAATAGGACTCAAACCCTGACCGAGGCCAAGGAAAGAGTATCCTAGACCACTACGCCAGGACCACTCACGTTATGTATATATGTGTTAGAGAATAAAAAAGTAGATACTTCCATTCAATTTTTCAATCACTTGTTAATTAAATATGTTTTTACTAGTAACTACCCTTAAATGTATATTTGAAGCTCACAAGTTATTATTCATAGTAAGGAAAATCACATTACAATACGATTGATTATACTCAGTTCTCAATTAATTATAGTTGATTTGAATTTAGTTTGGAGAGATCAGTTGAGGATGTTTCCACTCTCACTTTATTATATTTTTTTCATCTTGACTTAATGTCATTAATTTTCATTGTAAAATGACTGAAATACTCTTAAGTTTTCAGTTGTAAAAGACAATCAGAGATATTTTTGTCATTTCATAATAAAAACAAACTATATTATGTTAAAACTGAACATATTGTAGTAAAGTGAGACGAAAATATTTTTTAATCGGACTCTCAAAAATAAATTTAAAACAGTTATAATTAAGTGGGACTGGGAGAGATACACTCTACTATAGTACAATAAAATTATCTCTAAATATATTATCGAATTTTTTAGGTGAATAGAATTTGACCATGATATCGGAGAGAGCTAGATGGCTAAAGTCATTTTTGAGAGGTCACTCACTCAATCCAAACATTTCTTCATGGCCCTACCGATTGATGTGAACAGATTTAAAGTTGGCTATTGAGGACACAAGAAACAAACAAACCATTGATTGTGGCAGCAAGAAACGTGGTTGCAACCAATTCATGTCATCATTTACACTGTCCTTATCAATCTAAAAGAAAATAGTACACAACTTGAGCAACTTGACATTCTCTTATCCACAACACTTCTGCACAACAGTTCTTGCCATCAATGTGCATGCCTACCATTACCATCACTGCAACTTGTGCTTTTACAATACAAAAAAACCAGCATCAAGAACCATAGAGCCACAGCTAAGCATATTCAATCAATGGCATCGAATCCGTTGAGTCAATCTCATCCGCCCAGAACTCACGCTTTGATCTCAGAGAAATATGTCGAGGAGACGGATATACCTTCCTTGTCGAATGTGCGGACCAGTCTCTGTCGCTTGCCAGGGCCCTCGAGCCAGCAGAACTCCAAGTGGAACGAGTCAAATTCTCGTATACTCTTTCCCACGTCACGAGGGCAACCCGCGTACATCCCCCCGGGCAGTAGTGTCATCTGGTAACCTTCTTGGCCGAATGTGATCAAGTTGTCCGACACGGTACCTGTCCAGTGTACATTTGTCGTCACATCTGCTCCTTTCACTGTCGTATTAATGTCCTGATATTTACAAGTAAATGGGCCTTCAAATCTCGATTCTATGTATAATGACCATAAATATCACGGCAAAGAACAGTTGCAGACAACCCTTCAATCAAATCCAATTATATAATTTAATTATGCAGATAAATGAGGGGTGAGCCTAATGAAAGTTGTTGACTTGTGACTATGAGGTTCTTGGTTTGACTTTTAAGGTAAAACCTATGTGAAAGCATGGGTAAGGTTGTGTACCTAAATAATGAATAATCCTTCCCAGTTCCTCAGAATTTAAATATTGTTCCAGGTGGTAGGAAGCAACTCAGCAGTTTTAGAATGTCACCTAGTCTTGGTTCAATCTTCAACAGATTAGTAGTAACAAAATGTTTGATATTGTACTTTTTGTTAAGACATCTTCAAATATCTATACTCTGAGTAAAGTTAGCCTGCTGAGATGTTAACAAAAACTTTTGAGTACTTTTTGTTAAGACATCTTTGATATTGTTTGACTTTTTGTTAAGACACCGTCTTAAGACATCTTCGAATCAATAGGTCTAGACATTAAGTTAGCCTGCTGGTGCTTCATTGATAATTTTGAGTATATGTAACCACTTATTGTCTGGTAATTTTCTCAAAACAATAATAATTTGGGATAATTCGATAATTCCAGGCAGCACCCCTAAAATAGGCTAAATCTCACATGACACCTCTAAAATCAATCTTCTCACCGCCACTCCCCCTACTTTATGCATTCATCTCACTTGTGCTTTTTCTGTTTGGTTCCGTCCATTTTGTCCGTTAGTGTGATATGAATTGTTAGCTTTTCCCTTGAGGTAATCAATCAGTATTTGTTTGATTACGGGAACGAAACAGCTCTCACTCATTCTTCACCAAAAATCCTATATTCTTCAAAGAACTAAAATCAAAACGTGCTATCGACGCTAATGGAACCCATATTTTGGATCCAATTTACTCTCAATAATTTTCATACGCCCAATTTCACGATAACACATAAGAAGATAAACCCTTCAAATATAGAAGTACAATATACACCCAATTTCACGATAACATGGAAGAAGATAAAAAAATCAAAAACCCAAAAATTGACATGGATTGAGCTCAAAACCCATAAATTGACATGGATTGAGCATAGTAGGGTCATCCTTAGTCCAAAACACATCAAGAAGGGACTCAAAATCGGACTCCCACACACACATCCGAACCCAACCTGTGTTTTTTCCATCTTCTCCAAGATTATTGGCTCAAAACTCACCAATTCCGAAATTGTCTCAGCCCCTCCTCCACTTTCAGCCGCGGATCCAGCGGCTTCGTCTAGATTCATCACCAGGGCATCGTTATTTCAAATCGCTGACAAGACTCCGCAGAATCAAACTCTCGCCGAAATCGAAAGTCTCGTCGAAACCACAACCTCTAGCGAATTTTCACTTTTCGGCTGGAGTTTCGTGCCGTTTTTGGCGAATCTGGGTTCGGAGGTAAATCTGCCGACGAGTCAGAAGAGAATCGATGCCGCCGACGAGCCGAACAAAAATCTCCTATGGAAGGTCTGGTTCGTTCTCCAGCGAAAAATCAAAGGCGGATCTGGCTCCTCCCCTTTCGCGTCGGTTGAGATTTCACGAACCCTAGCCTGAAGTCGGCTCTCCCGCGCCTTCTCTTCGTCGGAGACTGACGACGAACCTCCATTTCCAGCTAAATCTTCGTTCCTTCGTCACCCAGAAACTTTGACGGCCATATTATATGGAAGAAGGCTCGTTTGGTATTGAATGAAATATATAAATTGAGAAAGAACAGATTGGAGCTGCTAATTATGGTTCCAGAAGAGAGAGAGTGGGAGGTTCAAATGAAATTTTGTTTTGAGTTTGGTGGAAGGAGAGAGAGAACCGAGGAAGAGGAATTAGAGAAAGGGACAAATTTTGCAAATTTAAAACATAGCTAGGGGTATTTTAGTCTTTTAAGTATCAATTTTTAACAGACTTGGATGGAAATAGTAGCTGTGAGAAAATTGCAATTCTAAAGGGGTGCAAGTGAGAAGAATAGTTCCAGGGGGTGTTATGTGAGATTTTGTCTATTTTAGAGGGTGCTGCCTGGAATTATCCCTAATAGTTTGTTCTAAAGGGCCGGTCGAAGAGCGATATGCCAATCGAGGATTCCTATTATTAGTATTTGGATTATTTTCTATTTCGTATTAGTAGTTGGTTTCCTAATTGGTATATGTGCATTCCCTGTATGAAGGGTTATCTCATTGTATTAGAGGAAAAAGAATTATCAATTAAGTATTAGATAGACGTGTTATACCTGAATTAACTGACCATTGTCATCCATTTCAAGTGATGTAGTTGTGTCAGCTTCTGAAATCGTAGCTCCATAAACACCACTGCGCCTTGTTATAGAATGACCTTTCCACTTACCAAGAAATGGTAGGATCCTGTTTTTGTCATCCTGCAACCAATAGTGTAGCAGAAAACTCGACACGGCTTCCTACTAAAAAATGATGAATTGACGATAAACCAACTTTCGACTTTTGTAAGTAACGGTTGATGAGACTATAGCTAAACTTACCATTGTGCCGTCAAATGAAGGATGAACCACCCCATTTCCTCTTTCCTCGAGGAAGACAAGAAGCATTTCTAACACTCCTTTTGGGTCCATCATATGGAACATCCTTGCTCTCAAATCTTTTCCCATGTACATGCAATTCTCGCATACTATAGAAGGTCGGTGAGAGGGGAGCTTCAGATTTCTACATGGAAAGAGAAAATTGGTTGCAAAAGTAATTAGAATAAATAAACAAACAGAGCTAGGGCACATGGCACACATCTGGTAGTTTCCTAGTTATCAATATTTAATTTGTGCACGTGAAGATAGTTCAGAAATCAGAAGAACCAAACTAAGAGGCTCTACCAAGAAAAGGTTTGCAATCCCTTTTACAAAACCCGTTCCCCTTTGCAGAACAAAAGGTTCAAGTGCAAGAACAATGATTTCGAGGAACTTGTGGGAATAGTAAGAAATACAAGTAACGAGGAACCTGTGGGAATATTTTACAAACTGTGTTGGATTCACTCGTCAATGTGCAAGAACAATGATATATAAAGTTAATTACAAACTATTGCAAATTTAAAGTTGAATTAGTACGAATGATGCAGGAGTAACATCTTTTATTTTTATCATAAGTAGAACTCACTTGGGTGACTCTTCTCCTGTGTCATCTTCCCCCAACACTCCTTGCCTCAAAATGTTCTCTAACATTCCTGCTGTCTGGTACCTTAGAGCAAATGCTCTCTCATTTGGGAAGAAGCCAATCTGCAGACTAATCATAATGATATCAACTGAAAACGATAGGATCATAAACGTAGTCAACTCTTAATTCTCAATGTATCAGAACTCACCATCTGGTATTTATCTACAGTGAACATGTTAGTTTCTTTGATTTTGTACTCTGCCCATTCCGTCTTCTCATCGTGTCCAGATATTGAAGTATTTGACGTAGGTTGTTGTATATATAGCCTATAGGGTAATATCAGATTAGGCACCAGAACAAGAGAGTAACAAACAAACCAGTGACTGATTCAACAAGTATAATAAGTTGACAGCATATGGGTTGTTCACATCGAGGAATAACAGAATAGAAAGTGAGGAAAAAGAGTACTAAACGGCACAAAAAATCCAGAATCTTTTGTGCCTACATACCATACCTATAGCAGTGTTCCAAAAGTCTCTGACTTGTCCGGTTAATCCCCAACTAATCTCCGATTAGTCCCCGATTAATCCTCTATAATTCTCAATTAAACCTTCAATCTGATTTATTTTTTGATTAATCCACGATTAGTCCCCAAAAGGCCCTCTCCGCCCGACTAGTGCTTACGTTTTTTAGAACACTGACCTATAGCACAGCAACAACAGGAATTACAGCCATAAGGTATCGCGTATTTAGTGACATTGGGTGTCCTTCAATTGGTTAAACTATATGGATAGACAATTCACCATATAGCTTTATAATTTTATAAGGAGAAGGGAAAAAAACGTGTTTCTTCAACTTAAAGTGTAAAAAAGAGCAAGCAATATGTGTATCTGATACATTAGAAACGCCATGATGCACTTATGCAACACATAAGTTAGTGTTCAACAAGCTCAACCATCATCGCTAGAACTAACCAGTACTTTACCCCAACATTACAATAAGAAATCTGATCAGAGCAATGCCATACAAATTGAGAGTTCATCATTTTGGCATTAAAACTTGATAAATAATTAACTACCCTCCAGTTCATCACAAGCTCAGCAGTGGCAAGTATTCGACTAATGATTCAAAACAAAAACAATGAAAAAGACGCCAATAAATTGCATTTCATATTCTATAAGAAGTGAGAATGGAAGCTTACGTTTGAATAAGACTCATCAATTCATCTTCCCCATAAGAACTCACTGAGAGTTTAGTGCTGATTTTATGCAAAAGCCTCCCATTAGCATCAAATTGCTGCAAAAAAAAACAATCATCACCAACAAAACAAATAATAACACCACAAAATTCCGCCCTAGTTCAAATAAAATGCAGAACAATCCAAAGAGAAAACAAACAACAACAGTTTCAAGCAAATTCAGAATTTAGGAACATTAAGTACAAGTCCAATTGAATAACAAAGACAGGAATTGAGGTACCCACATGAAAAGAACCCATCCATTTTCCCATATTGAGGTCGAAGAAACGGTGCAGATTGTCAATGCTCATGGCTTCCTCTTCGGCTTGCTGCTTCCGGTCTTGCTCTATGGTGGTTCTCGCGGTGGCTCTGGTTCTGAAGCTCCGGCATGATGAAATGGGCACTGAAAAGGGTTTCAGGTGACGGAGATTTGTGGGTAAAGATCGGACTTTGTGGAGGCTGAGCGATTTGGCCACCGGAGCAAGTGAGAGAGGACAGTGAAGTGACGATGCCATGTAACTTCTGTGAGGTCTCAGTGTCGACGAAACCAAGTTCCTATCTTATCCCTCGTTTTTAAACAGTCTATAATTTTCATTTGAAAATAGATAGATAAAATCTTAACAAATATTTAGAAATGGTGTATTTTCTTACAAAAATAAATACATTATATATAATTTAATTAATATATTTTGTTTGAATAAAATAAGGGAATTCTTTCAAAAAATAAAAATAAATAAAATAAGGGAAAATTGCAAAAACATTTTTTTGAAAACTGCAAAAACTAAACATGCAAAACTATAATTTTTTTTGTAATTATTAATTTTTTCTGGCAAGTCCCAACCTTGTACTAATATAGTTCTTTTTAAATTGATAACTTTTTAATTAATTTACTAAGAGGTCTCCACCCACATAAACGTTTACTATGTCTTTATGTCGGACTGAGAGGGAGTAAATTAATCGACAATTTGTAGAAATATCAAGTTTTGATGTTATATTTATGATCGGAATCCAAATATAAAACATGAACGCAATACATTATCATCAATTATCATATAATAAAAAATTATAAAAATAAGTTATATTTACTTATTTTTGAAAATTACATCAAATCTTATCTACTCATAAAATTTTGCTCAGCCTCTCAACGGGTCAAACCCTTGACTTCTCCATAGACAGTGTGATGCCAAGTAACACCAGACACAATTACAACATTCAGCAAGGTCAAGAACAGAACCTCAGACCATGTCCTAGGCTGTTTCTGTCATTCACATTAACAACATAAACACCCATTTGTAATGATGCATTCTGTGGAAAGTAGCTAAGCATTTTACTACATGAACCATTTACAAAGTTTCTCTCGAGTTCCTAGAATCTCACTCTTTGATGGTTAAATGAAATAACATAATTCAACAAAGCCAACACACTACAAATACAACAATTAGCCAAAAAATGTTCTCAGGTTTCAGGACTTTCTAAGGTTTCCTTGAGCTCAATACTTGTTAAGGCCTCAAAATTGGCCTCCTGATACTCAGGCTTCACTCGCCGAACGGGCACAGTGATGGAGTACAAAGTCCCCATATCCGCATCTGTCGAGACACCAAGCTGGACCTTTTCGTGTGAGTCTATCTCCACAAAATCTGATAGAGCACTTACAACATTGCCAACAATCTTATCCTTTGCATCGTCGCTCACTGCGCATCTGTCGGAGAAGAGAATCATCTTCAGTCGCTGCTTGGCGATTCTTGCATTGGAGTTTCTTCTTGTCGTTGCTGAAGGGAATAGTATTTTCCATGCCAAGTTCAGACGCTCTGGCAAGCTCATGTTTACGACATTGCAGAGGAAGCCTTCTTTTTCGTGATTCATGGGTTTTGGAAACTGTTCGGGTTCTGCAATCCCGACTGATTGCTGACAACTGCATTTTGTGTTCCTACTGCTCAATGCTTTGGAGAACAATTTGGTCAGACGTCGAGATCTCACAGACTCGCCATCTGTATAGCTTGTAAAACCTACCTACGCGGTGTGAAATGATGTTATCAAGGATTTGTAATGCAATGTTTTTTGCAGAGAATCTAACAAAGAAACATCATGTTGCACACGTACATCAATTTTTATGAAACATGTAAACTGAGTTCTCTTTTAGAGTCAAAGAACTCGTAACTGAGAACTCAAAGCAATACATAGATATTCAGCATTCTCGAGAAGAACTTGTATTCAGTCAGCCTAAAAAATGTGTCAATAATAAGCAATCGTCTACTCAAACTTGCCTACGTTCCACATGACTGATATGATGTACCAATTGAAGCGTCTACGTTCTGATTTGTCATATAAACAGATGCAAATGCAATTCAAGTACTGTTGCAAATAAACCTCTATGAGGCCCTCTTTTTAACACTTCACTTTACAGTAACACAATCAACCGCCTACGCACTAATAGACACTGTTCGTTACACCCTGCTCGATGTTCTATTATAAGACACCTACTCATGATGAGCTGTGCTATATATTACAATTAGTCAAGATAAGCTAAGGCTAAAAGTTATGGTAAGTTGTACTAAGCAGTTTGTCAATAGCATATCGTTGAAAGTCAAATAGTACTATCTTCTTTCTAAAATTGGATATCCCAATATAAGTCTCATAACATTCTACAACCACTTAGCGAGTAAGCACGTGAAGATCATGGGACATGTAGGGACAATTATTTTGAGTCAGGAGTGAATATCATGAAAATGTAGCATCGGGGATACCAGGAGCAGTGAATTGATACGAAAGGAAAGGTTGTTTTAGCAGATGGCACGTAGTATAGAGGTTTCCTAGTTGATCAATTATGTGAGCTATCATCACAATCTCAACACAGGCTAGGATTGATAGTAATGATGCCAACCATCAACTCAGGACACAAAAATTGGGAAGCTTCATTTGGGTTTTGGGAAATAAATTACACAGGTAGAAAGGTCAGGTCTTGAAGCTAAACTGAAGGCAAAAACCCTAAATTTCTTCTTCAACAACCAATAAGAAAAAGAGTGGTAGAAACTGAACATAGAAATGAGTGCACAGAGAGGATATACTCTTCACCATGGCCTCAAACCTGAAAAGAAAATTAACACAAAATGCAAAATATCATAGATAAATTCGTTTCCTACAAAACCCAGAAGCCTCAAACCCCCAAAAATGAATCAAAATTGCAAAAGGTGAGAACTTTGGAGTCATCAACCAAAACCCAAATGGAATACAAGCGCAAATGTATAGCTAAATTACAGATGACAAGAGCATTAAGGATAAAGTACAAACCTTAGTGGGTGGAAGTGAGAGAGGGCAGTTTTGCTGAAATTGGAAAGAGCCCAGAGTCGGAATTGCAGCTGAAACCATGATAGCTCCAGAATTTGCCATTTGTGTTCTTCTTGCTCCTTCACTCTTGCGGCTGCACTGCACCTTCCTCTACTGATTTGGATTTTGCATTCCCAAGTAAGCCTAGCTGCTAGCTACTCACTTTTTCTCCCTTTATTTTTATTTTTTAATATACTCAATTTTTCTGAATTGTATTTTAATTCCTTTAATATTTCTGAAAGTGTGGATAGCATTTTTATTTGTAGAATTATAAAGTTCCTTTGAAATTCTCAAAATCATAACGATGTTAAAATTACAAACATTACTTGCATATCATACTAACTAATAATAGTGATAAAATGTAATAAATTGAATATGACGAGACCTAATGTGTTGGGATTTACCACACCGGCCTCATTGTAAATCAACTTGATATTAGTGTTGTAAAAAATATTGGGCGTCAGTTGGTCGGAGATTTTTTAAAGAATAATTAAGAATTAATAAATAAACAAATCAAATTATATATTTAATCAAAAATTAGTTGTAGATTTTTTACTACATTGATATGCACAAACCAACATCACTCTTTCTTACCAATCCTCAAGAAAACGTAAAGTCAAATTAAGAAGAAAAGGAAAAGATAAGACAATAGACACTTTATACACCCACTAAGTTTTATGATGGCAAAACATTGTATTGGAGTCCATGACCTACATGATTTTAATCTAGCTTTATTAGGGAAGCAAGGGTGAAAATTCTTATCCAAATCAACGTTGGTGTCTAGGCTCTACAAGGCGAAGTATTTTCCTTCTGGGTCCTTTTTATCAGCTGGTTTAGGTCATAATCCCAGCTTTATATGGGGAAGCATACTCGAGGCTAAAAATTTGTTATCTCAGGGTTTTAAGAGGGTTGTTGGGGAAGGGGGCATTGCTATACCTGGAGAACCTTGGGTGTCGGGGTGCCCGCGGTATTGCCTCATAATGGGGACCCTATATATGATGGGTTGGTGCGTAATCTTTTTGATGGAACAGGTATGACATGGGACGTCCAACTGGTGCCACACGGGTTCCCACAAGATATTGCTACCCGAATCATAAATACTCCAATTGGAGGCACTAATCGGGGAGATCCGTGGTTCTGGGCATTTGAAAATCAAGAGTGTTTTCGGTCAAATCGGCTTATAGGTCGTTGCAGGCTAGTCGAGGGAGATGGCGTGTCT